>JAYEAL010000455.1:0-7500 GCA_036419045.1 Scirpophaga incertulas
GTAGCACAGGCGTCGCCCATATGTGACCGAGAACTACGGAACGGAGCTCTTCGCAACGAGCCGATCCACATGCACCAACACGCATACTGCACTGGTAAATCAACAGAGACTGCACTTCACCAGGTAATTGGTAAAATCGAAAGCGCTCTCGAAAACAAACTTTTCTGTCTAGGATCCTTTCTCGACATCGAAGGAGCCTTTGACAAAACCAATTTCGCTAACATAGAAGCGGCTCTGATTAGGCATGGAGCCCCAGAAATGTTAACGGAGTGGGTTGTCAACATGCTGCGAAACAGAGTAGTAAGAACCATGGGCGATCACAGCAGGGGCGTGATAGTGGTGAAAGGATGCCCACAGGGAGGGGTCATCTCACCGCTGTTGTGGAACCTGGTGGTAATCATCATCATCATAGGTCACCCTCTGACATCCAGAGGGTGTGTTTTCCGCACTTAGTCCTGTGTGGACCATTGTGCGTGAGTACAAGGTGGGGGTTGCTCATTCCAGCCATCCCACCTCCCTCCAGAAGCAGATTAAGTTCCCCATGTTGTTCAGGATTTCCTCGATTGTTTTGGGTGATCCCACGGTTTCTTTCCGGATTTGGGCGACGCCTGTGCACTCCAGTAGCACATGTGCAATCGTTTCCTCCGTCTTCATGCATGCCCTGCACAGAGGGCTATCGGTTATACCTAGAGTGTATAGGTGTTTGTTGAGCGAGCAGTGACCCGTAATGGTTCCTACTACTGTTCTTAGGTTCTTTTTGTTCAGTTGCAATAAACGCTTTGTTAGTCTGTTGCTCAGGTTTGGCATAGCCTCTTTGGATTGCCTACAGCCAGGCGCTGAGGTCCACCAGCTTTCGGCTTGCCTATGTGTGTGTTCTTGTAACCAGCCTCGTAACTGACTGAAGGGGATAGGCATAAGCGGTTCTGGTCCGAACTCCACCATGGCGGACCCCTTCCTTGCCAGTTCGTCCGCTGCATCATTGCCTCTTGAACCACTGTGTCCCTTTATCCATTGTAGGGTTATTTTATTAAACCTGGTGGTAAATGATCTCATCCAAAGATTAAACATGGAAAATTTCTACACTATAGGGTATGCAGATGATATCACTATCCTAACCACAGGGTATACGGCTAGTCAGGTCTGCGATGCTATGGGAACAGCTTTCAGGACAGTCGAAGAATGGTGTCGAGGACATGCGCTGTCAGTAAACCCTTCGAAAACTGAACTGGTAATGTTTACGAACAAAAGGAACACAGGTAAACACAAACTACCAAAGTTGTTTGGAACTACACTTGGTCTTTCAAAGGAGGTACGCTACTTAGGCACAATTCTTGATGAAAAACTAAGCTGGAACAGTCATATTGAAGCTAAAATCAAATCGGCCAGCATAGTGTTGTGGCAGTGCCGCAAAATGGTAGGCAAGAGATGGGGACTCTCACCAAAAATCTTCAAATGGCTCTACACCGTAGTAGTCAGACCAATGGTAAGCTACGGAGCTCTCGTTTGGTGGCCGAGAACGAAACTGTCAACCTGCATCAAAAAACTACAAAGCTTTCAGAGATTAGCCCTCACAGCCATCACTGGTTGCATGAAAACCACACCAACGGCGGCTCTGGAGGCTATGTTAAACATAACACCGCTACACCTTTACATACAACAGGAAGCGGCGTCGACAGCATTACGAATGAAACAACTAAATCTAGTAAGTTTCCGTAGAGCAAAACACTTCAACAACTTAGCTGAAGAATGGGTGGACAATCCGCTGATACATGCAGTGTGTGACAAAGCACACCCGACCTTCATCTTCGACAAGAAATACAGAGTACATCTTTACGAAAATACGGACCGTCGCCTAGATCACAGGGCGGTAAGTGTTTTTACAGATGGCTCAAAGACAAGAGAGGGAACGGGAGCGGGAGTATTCTCAGAGGATCTGAATATACATATCGCCAACCCATTGGGCAACTACAATACAGTATATCAAGCAGAATGCGTAGGTATTTTGCTCGCAGCCGAAGCTATATCATCGAGGAGTATAAGGGGATACGACATAGTAATTCATTCGGACAGTAAGTCCGCTCTACACTCTCTTAGTCGACCCCGGACCACATCGAAACTTATAACAGATTGCCACAATGCCCTCAAAAAGGTAGGTAACAATAACAGACTTAACCTTTATTGGATAAAGGGACACAGTGGCGCGAGAGGTAACGACGCTGCTGACGAGCTGGCACGGAGGGGATCAAGGATGGCACCTATAGGTCCAGAACCAATTGTTCCACTCCCCGCAAGCTGGTATAAAGGCAAGATTACAGAGCACTCACGCCTTGCACATGAAAGAATGTGGAGCACCCTAGAGACATGCCGACAGGCGAGATCTTTTCTACCGCAACTTGACCCAAGGCTTTCTAGGAAACTACTACAGCTAAAAAGACCCCAACTACGCACTATTGCAGGTGTAATCTCGGGGCACAGCAACCTTAACAAACATCTCTTTAATATAGGTGTGACAGACAGCCCACTATGCAGAGCCTGCATGGAAGAGGAAGAAACGGTCACCCACGTTCTGCTGGAATGCAGAGGGGTGGCAGAATACCGGGCCGCTTCCTCGGATCGCCGAGGAGCGGCCAGGAAGTGCTTGACAACCTCAAGGCACTCTTTCACTTCCTGGAGGTGCTGGGATAGCTGGAGTAAACCGGCCACACCCTCCGACGCAAAATAGGCGCATCAGACGTCGAGTTGCGGACAACGCCTGCACGAAAGAAGAAGAAGAAGAAGAAGACGCTTCGTAGCAGCGAGATATTATTTTTCACAGCAAATAGAAGATGGAGTTGTATTATAGGATATAATAGATAGGGGAAAATAGGAAAGACCGCCGCACCAATCCCAAATCCCGTACACAACCAAAAATAACACTTGACAGTATCCAAAGATTGCAGATTGAAGATACACGGTCGCCAATTTGTTAATGATGAAAACAAGATTATATGTATTTCGTTGATAATTTAATTGAATTGATAGATATAGTACGCAAGTGGCGCCGATCCCTGATGATTTGTCTCTGTCGTTTGACAACTGCGTTCGCGCCTGTCGTCGCGCGCCTTCGTTCTTCTCCGTATAATGTCGGACGCTCGGGCGTAGACAATACCATATAATTAATCTTATAATTTTGAGAGTTGTAGGCTATTTTTTAATGCCTTTCTTGAGAGCTGAAGATAGCTGAATGACCTGGCTAGAGACTGTGGTCCGCCTCTATACATATTCTAGCGTCAGACAATATACTAGATTCGATACAAAAGTTTGAAATAAGTAATGCTTACATTTATACTGTGCTGCTGTTATTGCTGCCATTATTCGCTGCTACTGCATGGCTGCGGTAGTCAGATGCCCTGCCATCCTGTTGTCTACCGGATAACTGCAGATTTAACCATTAAAGTCTTATCAATTAATCTGGTCGTGCCCAATAATAGATTTATATAAACAATTTTTCAAAATTAACTTTCATTAATTGTAAAAAAAAAGTATTAGCAGTATTGATTAATCTTAATTTATTTAACAAATGTTTACATGTAATCGGTATAGATTTATATAATGAATGAATATATTATATATATATATATATATATATATATATATTATAATATATATATATATTATAATCCACATCGAAACTTATAACAGATTGCCACAATGCCCTCAAAAAGGTAGGTAACAATAACAGACTTAACCTTTATTGGATAAAGGGACACAGTGGCGCGAGAGGTAACGACGCTGCTGACGAGCTGGCACGGAGGGGATCAAGGATGGCACCTATAGGTCCAGAACCAATTGTTCCACTCCCCGCAAGCTGGTATAAAGGCAAGATTACAGAGCACTCACGCCTTGCACATGAAAGAATGTGGAGCACCCTAGAGACATGCCGACAGGCGAGATCTTTTCTACCGCAACTTGACCCAAGGCTTTCTAGGAAACTACTACAGCTAAAAAGACCCCAACTACGCACTATTGCAGGTGTAATCTCGGGGCACAGCAACCTTAACAAACATCTCTTTAATATAGGTGTGACAGACAGCCCACTATGCAGAGCCTGCATGGAAGAGGAAGAAACGGTCACCCACGTTCTGCTGGAATGCAGAGGGGTGGCAGAATACCGGGCCCGCTTCCTCGGATCGCCGAGGAGCGGCCAGGAAGTGCTTGACAACCTCAAGGCACTCTTTCACTTCCTGGAGGTGCTGGGATAGCTGGAGTAAACCGGCCACACCCTCCGACGCAAAATAGGCGCATCAGACGTCGAGTTGCGGACAACGCCTGCACGAAAGAAGAAGAAGAAGAAGAAGACGCTTCGTAGCAGCGAGATATTATTTTTCACAGCAAATAGAAGATGGAGTTGTATTATAGGATATAATAGATAGGGGAAAATAGGAAAGACCGCCGCACCAATCCCAAATCCCGTACACAAACCAAAAATAACACTTGACAGTATCCAAAGATTGCAGATTGAAGATACACGGTCGCCAATTTGTTAATGATGAAAACAAGATTATATGTATTTCGTTGATAATTTAATTGAATTGATAGATATAGTACGCAAGTGGCGCCGATCCCTGATGATTTGTCTCTGTCGTTTTGACAACTGCGTTCGCGCCTGTCGTCGCGCGCCTTCGTTCTTCTCCGTATAATGTCGGGACGCTCGGGCGTAGACAATACCATATAATTAATCTTATAATTTTGAGAGTTGTAGGCTATTTTTTAATGCCTTTCTTGAGAGCTGAAGATAGCTGAATGACCTGGCTAGAGACTGTGGTCCGCCTCTATACATATTCTAGCGTCAGACAATATACTAGATTCGATACAAAAGTTTGAAATTAGTAATGCTTACATTTATACTGTGCTGCTGTTATTGCTGCCATTATTCGCTGCTACTGCATGGCTGCGGTAGTCAGATGCCCTGCCATCCTGTTGTCTACCGGATAACTGCAGATTTAACCATTAAAGTCTTATCAATTAATCTGGTCGTGCCCAATAATAGATTTATATAAACAATTTTTCTAAATTAACTTTCATTAATTGTAAAAAAAAAGTATTAGCAGTATTTGATTAATCTTAATTTAATTTAACAAATGTTTACATGTAATCGGTATAGATTTATATAATGAATGAAATATATATATATATATATATATATATATATATATATATAATAGAGAGAGAGAGAGAGAGAGAGAGAGAGAGCAAATTTCAATTCATTAATAATAAACAAAGTGTGAGTCATCAGCTTCTACAAACTAAATAGCCCTGAATTTTATACTGAATATATTTTTACTTCTAATGTAATTCTTAGCAATCGCCTATTACCTACTTAATAATGTGTCACTAAAACGATTGATTTACTTTTTCCATAAAGAATAAGCCGAATATAAGAAGAAGCCTGCGAGCAGCATTTCGTAAAACACACGAGGAGACTTACTGATGGTCGGTTTTGTGTGACGTTGCCTTTTAAAATAGATCCCCGGCAAATAGGCGAATCCTATTACATTGCTAAAAAACGGTTGGAGTCTTTAGAAAGGCGTTTCCAAAGGCAACCTGACATAAAATCGCACTATTTGGAATTCTTACGTGAGTACGAAGACTTGGGTCAGTTGTCATGCGTAGAGCGTCCTGAGAATGCTGTATTTTTACCACACCACCCTGTGCTAAAAGAACAGAGCGAGTCGACAAAATGTCGAGTAGTTTTTGATGCTTCAGCTAAAAGTAGCTCAGGACTCTCTCTTAATGACACATTGATGGTAGGTCCGACAGTACAGGATGACATTTTCTCTATTCTTACTCGATTTAGGCAACATAGATATATAGTGACGGGAGACCTAGAGAAAATGTATCGTCAAATTTTTGTTGAGCCTAGTCAAAGACAATATCAGATGATATTATGGCGAGAGAATGAGCACGACGCAATAAAATATCTGCAGTTAAACACCGTAACATATGGGACGTCCTGTGCTCCTTTTCTCAGCACAAGATGCTTGGTCCAGTTAGCTCATGAATGTGAGTATCCGTTGATAATGCAAATAATGCTACATGATTTTTATATCGACGATTTAATCACAGGTCAATCAAATGAATGCGATTTAATATTAATTTATCAACGAATCACAGAGGTGTTGCAATCAGCTGGATTTAATTTACGCAAAGTAAAAACTAATTCTAAATTATTATTCAATGCACTTTGCAATGAATGTAATAATTCAAGTCAGGAGACGTTAAAGCTGTCCACTGCTACTAGTACTTTGGGTATAGAATGGGATCCAAATACAGATCATATACTTATACCGATTTTGAAATCTAAATTATATGAACATTTTAATAAATTCACGAAGCGTATTATATTGTCCATTTCTTCAAGCATTTTTGATCCGTTAGGGTTATTATCGGTTTGTATTATAAAATGTAAGATGATTTGGCAATTGCTCTGGTTAGAAAGCTTGGACTGGGACGATGAAATTCCACAAAATATAAAAGAGATGTGGTTGAAATTTGTGACGTCACTCGAGCGTATAGAAAATTTCAAGATACCTCGTAACGTGATGTGTGAAAATCCTGTTATAGTACAGCTACATGTGTTTTCTGATGCGTCGCTGAATGCATATGCGGCTTGTGTATATGTGCGTTCTGCTGATGCATTGGGAAATGTTACAGTTCGACTTTTATGCGCGAAAGCTAAGGTAAAACCCTTAAAGACTGTAACAATTCCCAGAATGGAGCTATGTGGAGCTTTATTAACTTCACGATTAGTAAATAAGGTTCAAATGGCTTTGCGCTGTGAAATCGAAAGTATCTGTTTGTGGTGTGATTCAAAGGTTGTTCTAGGATGGCTATTGTTGCCACCACACAAGCTAAGTGCATTTGTGTCACATAGGGTCGCTGAGATCAATGAATTAAATCATAATAAAAAGTGGATGTACGTACCTTCTTCACTAAACCCCGCTGACCTCGCGTCTCGTGGTGTATACCCTGACGAAATAGAGACCTTATCGTTGTGGTGGGAGGGACCTTCATTCTTACAACACAAGTCTGATCAGTGGCCAGACCAGCACCATGAGGCACAGATTCACTTACCTGAGCTGAGAGTCCACGTTTGTAATATTGATACACCTTTTATTTCTTGTATTGATTTTTCTAAATATTCAGAATTTTTAAAATTACGTCGTATATGTGCATATGTATTGCGTTTTATAAATAACTGTCGACATAAGGATAAAATAGTTGATATGCTTACTGTGGATGAATTGGAAGCAGCAGAGTTTAAATTAGCTTATTTATCACAAATGCAAAGTTTTTCTAGTTATAAAAATGATTTTAAGAGTTTTCCAAAAATATTCAATTTAACGCCATCCATAGATACATTAAGCCTTATTCGAGTTGGGGGAGACTAGACAACTCAAACTATAATTTTGATAAGCGTCACCCTGTATTGTTAGATGCGAAACATTTATTGTCGAAATT
>JAYEAL010000455.1:12500-44952 GCA_036419045.1 Scirpophaga incertulas
TGAAGTGATAATAATGATAAACCATTTTACTGATTATACTACTGATTATGTATATGATCATGACTAACTAATGTATACAATGACAATATAAAATATGCAAATATATTAATTCTGTAAACTGACATTCACATGCCACAAGTTTAGAGAATATGCTGATTTTGTTACCATTTCTTTTTATTTCTTTTTTACTATGAATGGCAGTTGAAATATGATTCTATTAATTAAATACTGTTAATTACTTTGATGAATAATGACAATTTAATAATAATAATGATTTGAAATATATTATTAGAAATGTCTAACATACAATTACTAGGTAACATAAATTTTAAAGATATATAATAATATTTGTATGTATTAGGTTTTCTCCATTAGGGATCTATTTTATCATACAGCATAAAAAAGTAAAATATAAATAACCTAACATCTTGTAATGACCATATTTCATGTGAATAAATTTGATTTGATATTATTATGAAGACTTCTTAATGAAAACTATTAAATATAAAAATAGTTATATTGAAACTCTCATTTAATTTGCAATGTCATACTATCAACAATAATATTGCTATGGAGACAAGGCCATATATTATGTAACAGACCATGGATATGGTAATATTGAACATTGTCAATGGACATGACAAAAACAATTGTTCTTTTTCCAGAATGTGTGTGTGCTCAAACAGATGATACGTGATATCTCGCTTCCAAACATCCAGAAAGAAGTTTTAGAGGTATATAAAAAGTTTTTCACATAAAAGACTTACATGTTATTGAAAGACATGTAGCTAAAATAGAAATAACCTAACATCTTGTAATGACCATATTTCATGTGAATAAATTTGATTTGATATTATTATGAAGACTTCTTAATGAAAACTATTAAATATAAAAATAGTTATATTGTTCACGCACATATTTATGTAAGCTGGATCGTACAGCGAAACCTGTTCTGCGGAGCCCCGGGGAGCCGCGGTGGGACGGTACGGACGGACGGCGACGGCGCCCGACACTCTTCTCATAGCTGTCTCGCGTACGGACGACACCGCCTTCATTTATTATATTTTATATTCATTCATTTATTTCTTTAACTTTGTATCTAATATTGTAACGGTGGATTATACTTATCAACCAGCAAGATATACAGTCCAATTATTTAACGTCCACTACGACCCTAACAATGGGTCAAAGAAATAAATGAATGAATATAAAATATAATAAATGAAGGCGGTGTCGTCCGTACGCGAGACAGCTATGAGAAGAGTGTCGGGCGCCGTCGCCGTCCGTCCGTACCGTCCCACCGCGGCTCCCCGGGGCTCCGCAGAACAGGTTTCGCTGTACGATCCAGCTTACATAAATATGTGCGTGAACATATATTGAAACTCTCATTTAATTTGCAATGTCATACTATCAACAATAATATTGCTATGGAGACAAGGCTATATATTATGTAACAGACCATGGATATAGGTAATATTGAACATTGTCAATGGACATGACAAAAACAATTGTTCTTTTTCCAGAATGTTGTTGTGCCTCAACAGATGATACGTGATATCTCGCTTCCAGGAACATCCCAGGAACAATCTGAAGTTTTAAGAGGTATATAAAAAGTTTTTCACATAAAAGACTTACATGTTATTGAAAGACATGAAAAACTTGCATATTTTTTATGTTTAAACAAAAAAGATTTGCAGTACATCTTTCTTCATTTGCACTAGCTTCACAAAAATCTCAATGTTTTGTAATTAACTTGTTACATAACATGTAAAGTCAGTTTGCCCAGTAACTTCACTGCCTTTCTTATTGTTTAAATATGAACAGAGTAATGTGTATACTGCTTTTTTGTAGTAGAAACATATAAGACTATACCAAGCAAACAACTCACAAAAGTTGTATAACAATACCATGCCTCTATTCCAATAGAGTCTACTATAAAATTGCTTTTTAAATTTTCTTAATTTTTGTTCTATTTCCAGGTCCCTTCCATCCTTGAGCTTAAACAAAAACAAGTTCAGAAATGCAAAAAATATATTAATAAAATTTACAGACTCAAAAAGGCATTGAAACTTAAAAAAGAATCCAAGAAAAATTGGAAATATATATTAGAAGCTATTTATGGAAATATATATTAGAAGAAGAAGATCTATGGGATCAGACGAGAGAGGAGAAATAGGTCGGGAGTTTAGGATTGCCTCTATTTGTGTAAAAAGTGTTGAGAGCTCCTCGAATGTAAGGGAAGTATTACCAGCTACGCGTTTCAAATGAAATTTCGCTGACTTAACGCCAGCTTCCCATATACCACCAAAATGTGGTGAATAGGCGGGAGAAAAAATAAACCTTATTTCCTCATTGGCAGCGTAATCCGAAACTGATTGACGACTGGATTGTAAGACTCTTCCCAACTCGTTATTAGCACCCACAAAATTTTTACCGTTGTCGCAATATATTGCATATATATGGTTTGCCTCGACGTGCAACAAACCTGCGTAAACACAAAATGAATGCCTCGGTTGACTAGGGCGTTTCGTAAATAATGAAATTTGTTAATAGGTGCGATTTGCTTATTTTCATTGACTAAAGATTGAAACGTGTCTCTAAACTCTAGCCATTTAGTATAATTTCCATCAAATGTGGGTAAATTTATAGTAGGAAAATTAATCGAACTGCAGCGTGAAGATCGCTTTTGCATTATAACTGTCAACAATATCTTGAGCAAACGCGATTTGTGAAAAGAATTCGTTTTCGGTCAAGTCTCGCTCGAAAATTTGGTCATCGCAATTCTCCGATAATTCCTCAATTTCACCCTGTATCGTTTCAAATTCAGACATGAGCGCTTTCACCTTATTCAATCGTAAAGAAAGTTCTTGAACTTCAAATGAACTTAAATTATTAAAATCGTGTGTAGCAAATTTTGACAAATAATTTTTAAATAGTGTAAGTCTACTGCGTACGCCACCGCGTTTTTTGGTTAACGACTTTATATAATCAGAATCTTGCTTTGATTCAATATTTAATAACGGTTTCGGACTTTTAGATCTTAGTACTTTGCCGTCCTCAGACATAATAATAAAAGAAATGCAAAATAACAAAATAAAAGTTTAAAATGATATGAAATTATGAGTCTGACCGTACAATCCAATCGTCACCAATCAAACCACTACTGCCGCCGAGGCTGCCAACTGCCAACAGCACCTGTCGCGCCCGAGGAGCACGAACAGCTGCGACCGCCCAGCCCGTGGACAGCGTGACAACGTACCGCTGGAATTTTCCGGCCAAAACTTACGGCCGTTTAAGAATCGATCAAAACAAATTCGAAAATTAATATTTAGAAGTTGGAGGGTAGAAAAAAAATGTATGAACAAAATTAACGGGATATTAACAATGTAATTCAAAACGATTTCAATTTTAAATCAGGCAATTTGGCAAACTAGTTACTATTTGATTAAGTTTTCTTTTTGTTAAGAAACAATGCGTAGTTATACTGGTTATAAAAATGTTAATATATAGATTTTATAAAATGACAAGTCACATTCTTAATAGGAACTGTAAAAAAATAGGCGGGACGATACGCATATAGCTAGATATCTCCCAAATAGACGCTTCGTAGCAGCAATCTGGGAGTATCTAAGACATGATTCAATGTCGTGCAAATAGATATTAAAAAGCAATGGTCCCAGATGAGAGCCCTGCGGAACACCCGATGGGATCATTTGAAAATTTGATTTAAAATTGCCAATCCTTACAGCCTGCAGACGGTTTCGAAGATAGGAATCCAGCCACCGAAGGAGATCGCCATGCACTCCGATGCGAAGCAATTTAGATATGAGAATATCGTGATCAATACGGTCGAAGCACTTAGAGTAGTCCGTATACACAGTGTCGATCTGTAGACCAGCATCCATATTACGTGTAACAAAGTCAGTAAATACGACGAGGTTGGAAACAGTGGATCGCTTACGCATAAAGCCATGCTGAGAACTTGGAATGCAAGTAGCAGCCACCGGGTAAAGCTGGTCATGAACAACCAGTTCGAATACCTTTCCGAAAGAGGACAAGATAGACACTGGCCTGTAATTCTCGACATCCTGCTTTGAGCCATCTTTGTGGACCGGGGTTATGAAAGCTTGCTTCCATAATTCAGGAAAGCAGCCCTCATGAATGGATCGCCTAAAAATAATAGACAAGGGCAACGATAGTTCCTCTGCACAAGTCTTAATAAATATAGAAGGAATACCATCACTCCCAGCAGTTTTAGTCTGATCTAGGTTTTTCAAATATTTTTCTACTATAGATTGACTGATGTCAATAGTGGATATAGTGTCAATAAAATTGTCAGCAGTTACAAAATTACAATTAATATTAGATTGAGAATTATTATTATATACTGATGAAAAATAGTCCTGAAATAGATTGCACATGTCAGATCCACCGCTGGCAACTTGGTCACGATATGTCATTTGAGCGGGAATGCCACGATCTTTACGCAACGAGTTAGTGTAAGACCAAAAGTGTTTAGGATTAGTTTTCAATGCATCCTCACAGCTACTGACATAACGCTTCCAACATTCTTGTTGTACCTGCTTCTGGCGAAGCCTAAGTAAAGAGAAAGTATTATAGTCCAAAGGGTTCTTAAATTTTTTCCATAATTTATGATACTTGTCTTTTTCCTTTATAATAGAAATCAGAGCCTTGGAATACCAAATCGGGTAGCCTTGACCATTACTTAAAAAACTAGGCACCTTAGATTCTATAATAGACCACAATTCCCTGTAAAAATATGCAACGCAATCGTCCACACTGCCCGTCTTTAAATTTGTAGACCAATCAATAGAGCTCAACGATGTTTTAATACCCACGTAATCAGCTTTTTAAAACTACGGACTATATTTTTGGTACCATCTCTTAACATGTTAAGTGATTGTAAATTGAGTATCTCTATTTCTATCGCAGGGTGGTGAGGCATATCTTCGCGAGTTATAGGAAGAGTACAACGAGACGCAGCTAAGTCCAGAGTACTAAAAAACAAATCAAGATAACGATTATTATCATTAATCACTGTGTTGTACTGATTAAATCCAAATAACGATGTAGTTTGGAAAAAAGCACTTAGAGCCTCACTAGCGACATTAAATGGTATGAGTGTACGTGAATTATCAGGATCATTATTCATCAGATTAACAAATAAATATATTCTTACGAAATAAACCTCAAGAGACAGGATTACCTAGTTTGGGGACTATGGGTAATCAAATGTAGAAATGTTTTTTTGGTAAATAAATATTATTATTATTAAAAAAAAAAACCTATTTTATATTTAAGGTACTTTAATTATAATTTAGAAATTTTAATATTTAAAATGTTCATAGCAAATATATTCTATGACCTTCACAGATACGAGTTCAAGGTGAATTATCTATTCACAGACTCAACTCAACATTAAAAAGAATTTAAATTCTTTCAAGAATTACAGCTGCATTCCTTTAGGAATTCAAAGCATATTAACATCTGTTTGCCATTGTTAATAAACAGTTAATTAAGTAAGACAGATTTACATAATTGCACTGTCTCAATCATCCAGTACAGAAAGAAGTGTCTGAATGTAGGTGCATCCCTTCTGCTAACCGCGTCAGTAATATGTGAGGGCAAATGGGCAATGTCAATCCACCTTTCATGTACAACAACAATAACAAATAATTTGTCAAATGCAGTTTAATATTTTAGTTGAAATCAATAAGAAAACAATGTACTAATGTTATGGAATTATGGGATAAGCATTTATATGCCAATCATGAACTGTATGTAAAAAAACAACGTTACAAAGTTAAATAATTTCTATACACTCAACCGCGTTTGAGTATATAAAATGACTTTTACATGGAGCAAAGAGACCATAAATAGTCTGATAATGTTTGTAGAAGGGCTACCAGAGGTCTAGAATGTTATATCGACTGATTTTTTTCTAATAAATATTCAAAATGTTCGTATTTCATTCGACAGAAGTTTTCATAAGCTTGATGTTTTTCAGCGCGTAACACATTCAGCAATCTATGGTAGGCTCCTAATTCTTGCCATTTTTAATCCATTGATATACCCAAATACTTCTTTTGCGTTTTCGTCTTTTGCGATTATTTATCACTATAGTAACAAGAGCGGCTACACAACGTCTATCCCTGCTGACCGTTTATCACTAGTTTGTGTGTGAACAGCCCGGATACAGTTTCCATACACTTACAAACAGACACTACTTAGACGCAAAAAATCCGCACAAGTGTAAACAGTACAGACACTAATGTCGGACATTTGTGTCTCAATTTGTGTCGTAGTCTAAACGCACCATAAGAGCGGCGAAAAAAATTGTATTTCTTATTGGAAAAAGTAAAAACTTCTTGTCAAAGCTAAATCTGACAACACCACCGATGCGAAATGTGTTCATTAATAAATTAAGCTAAGCCTTCTACAAATAAAAAGTCCTTTATTTTGTAATACTCTAAATTTATGCTCATACCTGCTCTGCCACGGCGTTATGACATTGTCGTCGGGGCCACCGATTAAAACCAACCTCTTTAAATTCAGAATGTTGCTTTTGAATTCTTCCGATTTTGCGGATCTGAAATGATCATTTTATAGTTACTATGACTTATTAAATAATTGGGCGAGACCTATGTTTAATTATCATACTCAGAAATGTATTATACTATACTACAACAATTCTTTCCAATATGTATTGGATTAAAAAAGAAATAGAATACACTTTAGAAACGAGAGTACTTTAGAGCTTTTAATATATACTGAACTGCATTCACATATTTTGGAAAAATCAAATATTCGAGCATAAAAAAATTGCAAAAATAAATAAAGTAATATGTAATAATGTCAATCGATTTGATTGTTTTAGACAATACTCTTTTTTTTCCTCGGGAGAGGAAGGCTACGAATCAATAGACATTTTATATAACCACGAAATCTTTTTTTTTTTATTACGTTGGAAATAGAGGCGTTCTTAGTGAGGCTTAAAGCCGTGTGTACACAACACTGGCATCACGCAAAGGCAAATTCTGCTAAGACTTTTTTCATACTGTAAATGGAGAAGAACATAAATCTTAAAAATTATGAAAAATTTCCTACGAATTACAATAGTCGAGGTACGTACAATTACTATCTCGTCTTGAAAATCCGTCCATCCTATATAGGATATTTTATTAATTTCTAAAATAAAATCAAGTGGCATTATTTTTTTTATTTTTTTTTTTTTGTTTCTGTTTAATCGTGTTGAAACTCGTAAAATATCGATTATTGTTAAAAGTAAAATAAACATATTTTTAGAAATCAAAGAATATAGAAAAATCAATTGTCTAACAATTGAAAATTTCATATAAACAAAAATATCTTATAATCAACATAAAAAAAAACATTGTAAGAAAAAAATGTGAACTGAAAATATCGAAAAGCAAAATACAAGGTTCCACCGAGATTTGAACTCGGATCGCTGGATTCAGAGTCCAGAGTGCTAACCATTACACCATGGAACCGATACTAACTTAAGCGAAATTACGATCCAGTACGAGCATGAAACAATATATTAGATATGTTAAAAGTAACAACATAATCGAATATACAATAAATGACAAACTGAATTATATCACGAAAAAATATAAGTATAAATGAAACAGCCCAAAATACTCGAATGCTAATTCCTTTGTATGTTAAACTGCGCAAACATTTCTTAGGTTAACTACTCAGACTTGTTTTATAAATAGGTACCTACCTACTTTATTATCGATTCTAAATCTGTCACATAACAATTACATAGTGACACATACAAAGAACTTACTTGATATGGTTGTTGATGTACGGAAGAAAAACACTGTAAGTTTCATACAGGTTTTGATGGTAAGGGTCATTCCAGTAGTTTCCCACTGATGTGTGTTGACCAACTCTTGAATAGAATAATTCATACACTGTATCTTTCACCAGACCGGGAAACACCAGATGGAGAAAACCAGCTGGAATAAATATAATCTGTGATATTGAACTCTGATTAATATCCTAAAAGGTGTTACAGAAACGTAACAATGATCAATATTATAGTAGTCAATTTAGTATTTACAATCGTAAGTGTTACGAACGTACGCAGGTCCGTAACTGTGTTAATATATTATATCATCCCAATTATAATAATATGTATTTAAATAAAACTATGTTTATGGGATTTAGTTCATCTTATGCAAATAATTTCTTACAATAAGTCAATGTGATGTCCGTCATATATACCAACGACAATAAAAAGTAAATAAAAATAACACGAATAAAATAGTTTCTACAACATACTCCGCCCCGTTGCAATGTCGATTAAAAGAACTTAGATATTAGACATTACAACAAAACATGAAAATAACAAATTAAACAATACGTCAACCTACTAATTAATTATCAAAATTAAGAATTATAAATTCAAACGCTGCGGCACTTTAATAGGACGACCAGTACGTGTAGTGCGCAGATCATTTGGCTTTTCTACATTCGGGCCAACCAAAGTTGAATTACTTTCGTCATTATGATCAAATGTAAATGTTTCTGGAGCTTGGAGAGTAGATGCCGATGAGAGTTCTAATGGATAAAGCCGTTGTAATGGTCTAATACGTTCTCCATTAGCTAATTTAACCTTAGCCACCCTACTTTCGGAATCTATTCCAGGTAGAATTTCCAGCACTACACCAAGTGGCCACAAAACACGCTTTACTCCGTCAATCCCTACTAGTACAATGTCTCCAACGTGCAATCCGCGGGTCGAATGCCCACACCTTTGGGTCAACATAGACAAATATTCTTTACGAAATCTTTCTTTAATATCGCCACTCACCTGCTTCATGTAACGATAGCGACTGGATAAAACTTTTGAATCTACGTGATCTAGGTCAGTAACATCAGAACAATTAGCCTGCAGAAACATTGCCGGTGTCAATGGTATCAAATGTTCAGTGTTATCAAAAATATAAGTTAGAGGACGACTATTAATTACCGCTTCTACCTCGTACAAAATTGTAATTAGCTCTTTGTCTAATAGAGCAGTTTTGCCCAGAGTCCTTTTAAGCAAATCCTTTATTGAACGTACCATTCTTTCATACCAACCACCCCACCATGGCGCTTGAGGTGGCAAGAAGCGCCATATAATTTTTTCACTGGACGTTTTGTCTACTACCTCCGACCAGTCAACGGTTTCCAGCAGGTTATGTGTTCCCCTGAAATTTGTTCCATTATCACAATATATTATCTTTACTCTGCCGCGTCTTGCAATAAATCGTCTGAGACACAATATAAAATCTTCTGTCGATAGTGAATCTACAAGTTCTATATGTAAAGCACGATACTTTGCACAAGTAAATAGCACTATCCACCTTTTTTCATTATTCTTAAGATATATTGGTCCTGCTAAATCAGTTCCAATCACATCAAACGGTTCCCCACATTGAACACGTCCAGCTGGAAGCGGTGCTGGCGGTACTGTACACGCCTGTGCTTTAAAGCGTTTGCATTTCACGCAACTCGTCACTACTTTTTTAACTAGACCTCTTATAGAAATTATCCACCAGTTTTCGCGTAAAATCGATATTAAAGTTTGTGTACCTACATGAAGATGGTTATGTTTTTGCTCTACTAGTCGCTTTACGATTATATTACCTTTTGGTAATAAGACAGGATAAATAAAATTTATAGCATAGTTACTTATGATAAGTCTAGTCTTCACACGTATCAATCCATCATTGTCACAAAACAGTTCTAATTTAGTACTTTTCTTTAACCTTTCTAAGTCTTTAAAATTTTCTTTCTGAATTAGTAAACATAGTACCCGTTCCGCTGCAATGAATTCATCACCAGATAAAATATTACGTCTTACTAGTCTATTCTTTCGACAGTTGGAAATAAACCTTAAGCACCAAGCAACTGTACGTACTATTTTAGAGTATTTACTAAAATATGTTAAGCTGTTCGAAAATACCTCATTCTGGATTGCTAAACAACATTTTTTAACTTCTCTATTAACCTCTGATTCATCAGGACATATTTTAGAACAAGGCCATTGATCTGGCGGTTCTTTCAGCCACATGGGACCTTCCCACCATTTACTACTCATTAACTGGAGAGCATTAACTCCTCGGGAGGGAAGATCTGCTGGATTGATGTCTCCAGGTATATGACGCCAATCTGTAACATCAGATCGGGAAAGAATCTCCTTGACCCTATTGCAAACAAACACGTTTAAACCACTCACTCTATTGATCCATGCAATAACTATACTAGAGTCGGACCAATAGTATTCTTTACAGTCTAGCTGTAGAGCAGTTTTAACTTCCGACGCTAATCTTGTAGCCATTACTGCAGCTATTAATTCCAATCTTGGAATTGTAACCGATTTTATTGGTGCGACTCTGGCTTTTGCTAACAAAAGCTGTACTGTTACTCTACGATCGCACTCTGTCCGTAAAAATACACATCCTGCATATGATGATTGACTCGCGTCGCTAAAAACATGAAGAGTTTTGTGGCAATCGGTCTTTTCTAATAAAGCATGACTCATGCGCCGTGGAATACGACAGTCATTTATGAATTGAATATGTTGCAGCCATTCCTTTGCTGCCTTCTGAATATCATTTGGAAGTTCACTATCCCAGCCTAAATTAAGTTCCCAACATTTCTGAGTCAACAACTTTGGTACTATAGTGGTGGGGCATAGGAATCCGATTGGGTCAAAAATACTCTGTGCCATAGACAATAGACTTCTTTTAGTTAATATATGTCCATCCACATTTCTTAACATAGTCTTACAATATAATTCGTCACGTATAGGATCCCAAGTGAGACCAAGAACAGATGTAGTTTGCGCTTGACCGTCAGTGATTACAGGACCTGTCATCCAACATCTCAATTCAAATTTCCCTTTATTCATCACTTCCTTTGCTTCTGTTATAAACTTTTCCATATCTCTCACGCTGTTCACACTAACAATGCAATTATCCACATAAAAACTATTTTTCAAGCTGTCTACCACCTGACCTTCAAACTGCTCAAGATGATGGGAAATAGTTGCTGCTAACAAAAATGGGCTAGTTGATACACCGAAAACCACTCTACGGTGACGAAAAACTTTTACTGTTTTATCTATTTTTGATATATTCTCCCACCATAAAAATTTTAAAAAATCACGCTCTTTCGGATTAATGCTAATTTGAAGGAAAGCCTTCTTTATGTCCGCCGTTATACCGATTACCCCTTTTCGAAAATTTATTAATAAAGGCGGAATTAATGTAATTAAATTGGAGCCCTTTTCTAAACAACAGTTAAGGCTAAATCCTTCTTTTGTTAAAGCAGATGCATCGAAAACTGGCCTTAATCTCGTAGTTAAGCTAGCGTCCCGAATTACTACATGGTGTGGCAGATAGTGGCCTTCACCCGTATTATCATTCATTACTTCTTCAATGATACCACTTTCCAACCACTCATTAAAAATATTATCGTAATCAGATATTAAGTTAAGTTTCTCTAGCTTTTTTGTAGTTGACCTAAGACGTTTGTAAGCCACTTCGTGGTTACTCGAGAGTATGTCACCTATCTCTTTCCACGGAAGGCTAACCTCATACCTACCTTCTTCATCAATGTTAATAGTTTCTTTGAAAAATCGCTCTACTTCTTCTTCACGTTTTTTAATACTCTTAACGCAAGCTTCATCTTTAATTCCTAACGTTTCCAAGCTCCATAAATCATTTACGTTAAAGGAAATTTTATTAATATTACATTTAGGATAGCAAGTGTACATACCAATGGTTGGCCCCTGTACCGTCCAACCTAATTTTGTTTCGACAGCTATCAAATGTCCACTAACACTTACTGAACGTCCCGTGTACAATGAACCTAAAACATTGGAACCTATTAGTAAAGAAATAACAGATGAATCATCAAAAGAATCGGATAAAGCTATACCTTTTGCCTTCAGTTTATTAAGTATAGTGCCACGCCCAACCTTTGGTAAATCATCACAAATTACCTTGTTTTCCAAAGCGTCTAACTGAAAACTAAATGTACCATCTAAACTTTGACAATCGAGAAGAAATGTTCGGTGATTTTCTGAATTTGTTACAACACCTCCAAACAAATTATGTTGCAAATTTTCTTCGCCATCAGGCTCTATTTTTAAAATGTCAATAATATTCGATTTTACAAAAGAACGTTGAGCACCAAAGTCCAATAAAGCTCTCACTGTCACCTTTTTTTCATTATGTACAATGTTAAGCTTTACCGTCTGCAAAAATACCGTGCCGCTTTTTTCTGCCTGCTTCATAACAACTGGTTTCGCATCTTTTTTCGCTGGCTCACTAGATTTAACTATATCTGGACACATAATTGGATGATGGCTGCGATCACAAATAATACATTTTATTACATTTTTGCATCTATAATAAGCGTGTCCAACAACCAAGCACCGGAAGCATGCCTTTCTTTCTTTCAAGTGTTGTTTCCGCTCGTCCAATGTCATTTTCCTAGCGTTGTTACACTCGGAACTAGGATGCTGTTTATCACACCACACACATAAAAATCTTTTCAATTCCTTTGAATCTGGACTATTTATTTGTTTATTAGTTTTTCTTACAGTATCTGTTAGAAAACTAGCTGTTGGAGTCAACTTTGCTTCTATTTTCGGAAAACCAGAACGGGAAATACGAATGGACTCTTCTGATTCAACTTCCCATTTTATGAATTCGAGTAATTTTGTTAGATGGTTAGATTCCTTATTATTATTATCAATAGTGCTAGTCATACTGTCAGATGAGAAACATCGATGAAATGATCTGTTCCAAGCCCTCAGTGTTTCTTCTGGAAGAGCCGATTCTACCATAGGGTACAAAAATGCAGCGTACTTATTTTGTGTTATACCCATAGATTCTAAGGCAAGTATTTGCGTCATCAATTTATCATATAAATTACGTGTAGTAATTTTAGCACCTGATTTAGTTTGAGCTACTACTAATTGTATCAATTCCCTTACATAATGTTCAATAAGAAGATCTTTACGCGCAAATCTGGCTTCTAATAGCTTAATTGCGTTTTCATAATTTTCTCCAGTTGGAGGAAAACTACTTACTAATTCCAGGGCACTTGATCCCTCTTCCATGCATTGTAGTAAGTATTGGAATTTGTCTTCAAATTCAATACTGTCATCTAGATGAATTTTTTTAAACTGAGACCAAAATGGAATCCAACATTTCAATTCCCCATTAAATTTTGGTAAATGCAATTGTGGGAGGCGAAAGTGGCGTTTGGGGAGTTGTTTACCACATTCGGATGTATAGATTCTTTGATTTTTTATTGTGTTAACTTTGATACTCTCGCAATCCTCAATAAATTCATTATATCGCTGCTGCAGAGCATACCAGCGATCATTGTAAACCTCCATTGTATCTAAATCCGCTTGATATGTTTCCTCAACTCGGTCATCTTTGTCAAGCCACAAATTCAATATTTTATTATCTACTATAGTCAATTGCTCATATTTATTAGAAAGACTAGCGAAATATGCTTTAATATTACTCTTTTCTTTATTGGTCAATGCACATTCAAGTTTATCAGCACTTACCGTAAAAAATCGTCTTGCAGTCTTTCTCTCCTGAAAAGTTCTTTCCATCACGGTCGCTATATGTTACGAACGTACGCAGGTCCGTAACTGTGTTAATATATTATATCATCCCAATTATAATAATATGTATTTAAATAAAACTATGTTTATGGGATTTAGTTCATCTTATTCAAATAATTTCTTACAATAAGTCAATGTGATGTCCGTCATATATACCAACGACAATAAAAAGTAAATAAAAATAACACGAATAAAATAGATTCTACAACAGTAAGGTAATTTTGACAGGTGTCACCCAATAGTTTATTTGTCAAATTTCGACAGATAAACTAAGATAATGTTGTGACAGCGGTAGTTTTGCTTAAATTTGGAACATCAGCAAAAAAAATTAAATGGGTTCTTTTAACACCATTAAAGGATTTTTTTTTTTGAAAAAGGTCAGGTTTGAGTCCGTACAAACTTACATGTAAGTTTTTATGGTCAACAAATTAATAATATACAAATTATTAGGAACCTTTATTTTTACATTGATTGGCCCTGCATAATCTAGCCACACTTTATAAAAGGGATCACTAAGAGTTACTCATTGTTGTGGCGGTGATCCCGTCAGATGCTTTGCAGTATTTGCTTTCAATCTAAAACATGTAAGAAATTTGTGTGTAAATTTTACTTGCTTTATACCATCAATGTATCAATATTTTAAATTTGCCAGCAATAACGTACTACCGGCATGTAAGTCATATGTTCATTTTCTATAATTAATTCTAGAATTATTATCTAAAATAATAGGATATTTTTGTGTATAGAACACTTGAATTTTAGATACAACAATAAATAGATGTAGAGACTAATGAATCTTGTATGTTTTTGTATGATTTGATGCATTTAACTTCAAAAATAATGTCCTGATCATGTTTTTGCATTTTGAAGTTTTGAAACATGTAAGAATGAACTCTACAATATTTGTTTTTATTTTTCAAATTATATACAAAAGGAAATGTTTATGCTATTACATTGAACCATTTTGTTCACTTTTTGTTGAATCACCAAATTGTGACATCACTAGATCCACCAGTTTCAGTTTCACTTGAATTTTTATGTTAGGTTACTGAGAATAAGGAATAATGTTTATCTCTCTAGGTGTAGGTATATTTAGTTTCCTGCAAACAATCGGTGGAGCAACACCCCAAGTTATGAGGTCTACAGAGTTATCACTTGTCTTGACATAATGCCACCTAAAATTCTTACATTTTTCTTGTTTTAATTTAATCCTATTTGCAATATATATTGTGGCTTTCAATATATATTTTGTATCTTTAGCCATACTTAAACAACTTGTGAATAAGTAAATTAAATTATGTTATGTATACTAAGCACGAATTTCATTATATTATACACTTTTTCCAAGTTTTAGCAAGTAAAAGCGATGCATTTAGCACTTAAACAAATACAACAGCCATAACCTGTAATTGTTGAAACATCAACAAATCCAATAGCTTGCACTTTCTTAACATCTTTTGGAATAGATATATTTCTAAGAGTGCAAATCAAACTCATGCTTATTAATTCGTTACAAAACTGTAACCATTCAGTTGAATTTCAGAGCAGACCCTGACCAGTTTAGTTTTGAAGCCCAAAGAGAATTGAATTTTACGGTCATGCCACAAAACAAAAATGTATTTGTTGTTGTTGAAGATATTGATGTTGTATAAATGATTGTAGATCCATGGAGAATACACTATTTGTTTTGATTCCCTTAGCGAAATGTATAAAATGTCGTTTTTTGACTTGGGTTTATTTAGAAGAATTATTTATTACAGATTTACAGGACCGACAGTATGTTGTGCTCAGCTTGCAAACTATTTTAGATCCCTTGTATGAATTCGATATTTAAGCGCACAACAAAAATGACGCTTACAGAATCATATTATATATTGTTAACCTTTCCAACATTCACCTCTTCTCCCTTGGTTCTTTTATCTTAAAAGAGCCAGGATGGAAGCGGTGAATGTTGTATCGTAAAAGAGCTGCTGCCGAAGGTTACGGACTATTGAGTAAAACCCAAAATACGCCTTAGTGGACGCATCGCCATCACCGCTATTTTCTATTTATCGATAGAAGACACGCCGAGAAGAGATGCGTCGCTGCTGAGCAGGATTATGATTACTCTTATGAACATATCCACGAACATGTAGGCTAGGTGTCTGGCCCCCTAGGGACTGGCGACGTTCCGTCCAATCTGCTTGCTGAACGAGGCGGGGAAACTCTTCGAGAGGGTTATCTCCGCTCGCATCAGCGAGCACCTGTCGCGCGCGGGTCCAGACCTATCGGACTGCCAATTTGGATTCCGGCGGGGACGATCAACGCTGGACGCCGTCCAGCGTGTTCGTTCCCTGTCGGAGTCCGCAGTCCGATCGGGGGGGGGGGGGGGGCGTTGGCGGTGTCGTTAGACATCGTCAACGCCTTCGGTACCCTCCCCTGGCAGGCGCTAGTATACCACGAGCTGCCTACCTGCGGGCCGTGGTCGGTGCATCTGTCGTGCGGGCGATCCGCCGACTGGGGGAGCGATGGGGGGAGCGCCCCTGGAACCCGCGTACGATGTGCCTAAGCGGGAGTGGCACCGACGGATTGTAGCGGCCGGTCCGGGATGGACCACGCCCCTTCCGTGGCCAGGGGGCGTCGTCGGTGGTGGAGATCGGGGGAGGTATTGTAGCCTCTCCCGAGGAGGGCTCCCTATATCGGCGGGGGAGCGGAGGCTGGGGGTTCCCGGAAGTCGCTTGGCGTTCCCAGAGGTCTCTACATGCCTGAGGAGGGCCATCCCTGAGGTTTTTAGTGGGTAGGCCTCCCCCTTCTGGGGAGGAGAGCCCCACATAACCGCCGGCTCGCTACAGCCGGGGTATGCAACTTAATGCATTTTCCTCAGGGGGAACAAAAAAAAAAGAAGGCGTTTGGCCCCCGTTGCGTGTACCTGAATCGTAAGTTTCAAGCACTTTTGACTATTTTTTGTGCAAGACAATAGGCCCGGCACCTGTACGTTAAATGTACCAGTCCTCTACTTAGATACCTCCATTTAACCTATTTCTGCAGCAAAAAAGCAGTCTTCGAATTGCTACTCCGGTACAGTGTCTGATTAACCCTTAGGCTAATTAGGCTGCAGCCTAGGACGCGAGGATCGGGGGGCCAAACTTGACTCGAATCGCTTCTTTTTAGACCGACCGTAACACCTGGCGGGGGCGCGTTCTTACAATTTGCCTAGGGCGGTGAGAACTCTTGATCAGTCGCTGCTCCGGTATGAAGGATAAAATAGGCAGTGAAAGTACTGGGTACTATGACTGTTCATCATATAACACAAGTTAACAATGTACAGTGTGGTTTTTGTGATTTGGCTAATTAGTTTTAGAGAAAATGACAACATGATTGGCGTGGCGATTGATTGATTACTGCATAACGGCATTTCCCGCACGAGACAAATATTTTGTATGACCTGCAGAAATTTACTCAGATTTGAGCATTGTGCATATGTATGTTTCCATATTTAGCTGCAAACTGCACCTACATTACAGGATAAATTCCTGGTGTGGGCAACATCACATTTATTAAAAAAACACATAATTACGTTAGTAGTGACTTCGTAACTGCATGTATTAAGATGATAAATAAAGGCACTTACTTCCATACTGGCCAGCCTGTGGTGAACTAAGAGATATAAATGTATCGACTGAAACATTAGAAAATGTCTCTAAAATTCCTCTTGCTATTAAGCCTCCTTGTGAATAACCTAAAATAGAAAAAATATAGGCAAATTATAATAAACATAAACAGTCTTCATTAATTAGTTACAAGGACGTAGAAAAAGAAAATTGTCTAAGTGAGCAAATCAGAAATGATAGAAAAGAAGCCCTCGAATTAAGACTCAACGACTTTTCCACCCCAATCAGTAAATACCACTGCCAATAAATTTCTGATTCGATGACGCAGAGAAACTGCGACCATAGCTTTCTCCACTGCCCTTTAGGTGACTTTGAATTATTGTCAGAGATTTTGAATCCATATGCCATAACTGGCAGTAAGTACGATTCAAATTTTGTTGATGCTGTACAGTAAATAAAACATTTAATCCATATTACAAGAAGCACTCCATTAGACGCAATAAAAATCTTACCAATAAGATTAATTCCCTCTGGATGCATGGAAGATATATTGACTATATCCATTCCTATTTCTAATACCTGGTGCCACATGGTTTCCAAACTGGACCAGCTCTCAAATCTGTGTACATTGTACACTTTAGTCCCTGGGTGTTTCTAGAGAAACAAACAATTATATTTTTGCAGTGTCCTTCATATAACCTTATTTACGGGAATTCATTTCATGTGTACATAGGCTATTATGAATACCTATCAGGCAATGCAAATGACGCTTTGCCACATGTAAAATAAACCAGCTATAGACAAATGACATTAGGAAGTCACAACTAGTCATTAAGTTTATGCATATGTATCCAAACAGTAGTAGGATTATTTAAAAGATGACTGATTTTAAATTACTATAACAGCTAACAACCGACTGCTTATCAAGCAGCCATTAGGTATATAATAATAATAATAATAATCAACAACTTAACATCATCAACATCTTAAGAGGCTCTCGCTTGACGGATGAATCAAGGGCCGGATACAGAAAGCAGTGATTCTCGACATGGCACGTATTGTCTGGAGATTTCTCTGTCTGCAGCCCTAACCACCGGTTTGTTTGGACCTTGCCTCGCTACCGGCGGCATACTAGGTTTAAGTTTAGTTTAGTTTGGCTAGGCTCCACAGCATTTAGCCTCATGATTGTGCATTAGGTTTAAGTTTTTTATAGTATTTATATTTATTTTATATATCTATATTGTAAAAAACTTAAATTTAAGATTATTAATTAAATATATGAATAATAATAATAATAGCCTTTTATTCTGACTGCGATAACCAACATAGCTAATGTACACCATATAAAAACACATTACAAAATGTCATGCAGCTCAGTGTTCCTCATGGCATAAGCCTCCTCTAACTCCTTCCACTGTTTCCTATCTAATGCTACCCTCCTCCAGTGGTGACCTGCAGTAAGTCTCAGGTCATCCTCCCATCTTGTTTGTTGACGTCCCCTATTGCGCTTGCCATCTATGGGGTACCAGTAAGAGATATTGATGCTCTACTTATTTTGTTTGGCTCTTAGCATATGACCTTCACCTCCTTCACCTTAGGTCATTGGGTATAAAGTAATGTTTTATGATAGATCATATAGCTATCTGTTACATAAACAGCATGTGGTGATTTCATCTAACAATAGAAGTCCATTGTACATACAAGGTTATTGAATGTAATAATACTACAAATATGTATGATTATTACAATTAATGTCATATTGATAATGACTTTGGGGAGTAATCCATAATATTTATTATTTTTACTGCAGTCTCTTTAAACAATAAATTACTAAGATTTAGTCAAAACAATTTTTTTACATTTTTACTTCAAAATTTTTTATTGATTATATAATGGTAAGTTTATTATATAAAAAATGAATGCATTTAAAATAGTGATGCAATGGCATCACTATTTTTTTCTCTCGGGAGGTGGGAGGCAAATAATAGCAGGCAGTGCTGTTCTATTCCTATTGACCTTATGACTTGGACTTAGAGCAACTGCTTGTCGGGAGAGGGTGCGGTGCTTTTCTTCACTAGTGAATTAAAATGAAAATTTATAGTTGCCTAGTCTATTACATGTTATTGTAATCATATTATTACACATCTTCATATCAAACATAATATATTATATGTCTCTAAACATTAAGCAATATGCTATTTATCTACTACTTATAATAAATCTGTAGAGGGGTCAATTCTGTACATGAAATATATTTTCAAAATAACTATCAGAGGGTGATTAGGGATTGATACTGATGCGAAAAATGCAATCAGTAACATTTTTCTCTGCCTGTCTGTCTGTATGTTCCTTATAGAAACAAAAACTACTGGTCAGATTTTAATGAAACTTGGTATAATTATTCTTCATACTCCTGGTCTCGAATTAGGAGATTAGGGAGGTGCATGATTAAATCTGTAATGTGGTAATTAATATTCATTTTCCAAATTACATATGTACACACATCACTCATTTCATATATATCAAACAGTTGAAACAACTTTAGTTTACATGTAAACACAGCTCTACTGTTATTCGTAACTGGTTATTCAACTGTATTCCTAATGTCTGATTTGCTGGAAACTGTACATTTATCTGGTTCTCCTATGACATAAACAAGAGCTCGTTGACATTTTTGAAAATTTCATAAGGTATATGTGTCAACAGTTATTCAAACTGATCAAGTCTAATTCAATCACAAAAGGTAAGGGAATACATGCAATTGAAGAGAACTAAAAGATAACTGAAATGAAACTTTAAAAAATATATATATATATGAAAAAGATTTTACTTGCAAAAGAAAATGCAAAAGAGTTAGATGTAACATAATAACCTATAATTGTGATAATGACTTATCTATTATTCTATCCATTAAGAAATTAAAGAAATTTGTCTTATTTGATTGATTATAATTTATCATGTCAAAATGTTAATGTTTCAGTAAATATATTAATAAATAAACCACCATATATTAATAAATAGGTCACCTTAAAGTAGACATACAACTATGGCGGAACAGATAGTGAAAAAATACCCATATTCGATTTGTGAAATCAAAAAATGTTATATAGTTATGTTAAAAATTGTTACATGCACATTTTATTCTAATATCATTGAGTAAAGGTATATAGTACAATACACTAAAAATGAATAGGTCATTAAACTATATATCTTTCTAACAGAAATACAAACATACCTCTTGAATTCTGTGAGATATCATTTCCATGCTTCCACTTCCAGTCATTATACCGTGAATTAAAACAACTGGCTTATATGAACACGTAAAAGGAAGTAAAAATAAAATGAAAAGTCTACATAACAATATCTTCATATTGAAACAAAAATAACTTCAGAAAATAGTCAATAGTAGTTCAGAAAAAGAACAAAGACAAAGTGTGGACACAAAGTTAAGAGTTATACTAAAATAGTTGATTAAACATTAGATCACAATGTAAACTGCATAAACAAATCGTAATTGAGTTTCATTTTTAACTTTCGTAATTAAAATTACAACGCAATTAAAGCTAAGCAAACATGTAACGGGTACAAAAATTCTTCTTCTTTTGGGTTTGATGGCGGTGCCCATAGGATTTCGCCAACCTCGAGTTTTTTGGCTTAGAATACTTTTTTTAGTTAAAGTATGCGCGACTCATGTTATTATCCAGGACGTGAAAGTACAAGTGGATGCAAAATTAAAATTAAACAAGACAAATAAAAAACAATATACCCTGTTCGCTGTCTATAAAGAAATATATAAAAAAGTTAAAGAGCGGAAACCAAATCAGAGAATAAAAAGATACCAATTAAAGTTTAATACGATTGTAGAATAAATAATGACAAAGAATATTGATGAAGGGTGAATTTACATAAGAAAGAAGAGAGTTAAATTGACACGGCTTGGGGATATAAGGGGGAATGACATCATACAATGAATATGAATATTTTGTACAATCGAAAAATATATGATCAGCCGAACCTTCGTCCAAACCACACTCACATAGGGAGCTGTCTTTAACCCTTATTTTTTTCAAGTGCACCGGTGTACTTGCATGCCCAAGACGTAACCGACATATAGTAGATATGCAAATTTTAGAGGCCTGCTTAAATTTAAAAAACCAAGGTTTAGAAGGAATTTCCTTTTGAATTTGAGCATAATGCCTTCCTACAACACTGCTGGATTGTCTCCATTTAATATCCCATGAAGAGGTCATTCGCTGTCTTGCCAGACCTAATAGATCATGAGAATATGTTAAATAGTGACTAAGGCAGCCACTATGAGTGGCATCCTTAGCAACTCTGTCTACTATGTCATTGCCTTCAATGCCCAAATGACTTGGGATCCACGCAAGCACGACTTTTGTTCGTTGGAGATGACAGCGATATAAAATTTCTCTAATCTCTAAAATCAACGGGAATTTGGATTTACTCTTAAATGGATTTGATTTAATTGCTTGTAAACAACTTTTTGAGTCTGATAATATGACTGAAAAATTTAGATTGTGGGATTCCACAAAACGAAGAGCCTCCAGGATTGCAATAGCTTCTCCTGAAAAACAGAAGAAGAGGGAGGACATTTAAATTTTAAAAATATTTGACGACATGGGATCCACACCGCAGCACCAACGCAGTTTTCTAGCGACAATCTCGAAGCATCTGTAAATATTAGACGCCAATCACTGAACTTCCGATCAATAATAGATTGAAAAGCAGCTTGAGCATTGACTGTATCCTTATGGAGACCAAAATCGATTTCTATCTCTGGTTGATGAAACAATGATTGGAAAGGTTTATTAAATAATGGGAACAAGGAACATTGATAAACTGGATTAGGTAGCTGGAGAAATTTGATGAAACTATTAAAAAGGCACGGAGGCGCCTTATGATGCCAGTAATTGTCAAATGATATATAGTCAGAGAGTTGATGCAGTTTTTCGATAAGAGGGTGATTAGAATACTGAATAGCTTTGAAAAAATAATTATCCGCCAAATATTGCCTTCTGATTGCTAAAGGGGGTCACAACACTCTACTTGAAGAGCATTAATGGGGGACGATTTCATAGCACCCAAAATTATGCGCAGACAACGGGATTGAATCCGATCTAAACTGCCAAGAGCTGATTTAAGACATGGATCCAATAAAACGATCCGTAATCTATATGACTGCGGATAATCGCATTGTACAGAATTTTCTGACAGAACGGATGAGATCCCCACCATACACCAGATAAAGAGCGAAGAATATTAATATTTTTCTCGCATTTTTTGAGAACATGAGCAATGTGAAAGGCACCTGACATCCTTGAGTCAAAAAATACTCCCAAAAATCTCACAGAATTACAGTTGCGAATGGGTTTTCCAATAAGTTCTATAGATACATTAGGAATATTCCTTAGACGCGAGAAAGTTACAACACAGCTTTTCTCAACAGAAAGCGATAAACCATGATTTGATAACCAGTCCGAAAGATAGGAAAGAGCCATATTAAGGCGAGAGGAAGCAATTTGAGCATTAGAGTTAGCTACATATAGGGCTAGATCATCAGCATATTGTAGTACATTACAGAATGAATTTACAGAGAGCTCAAGATCGGATGTGTACAGACTATAAAGAAACGGACTTAAGACAGATCCTTGAGGGAGACCTTTCCATATCGTTCTCGGTGAAGAAATAAAATTATTAGAACTAATTTGTATATTACGGCAAGAAAAAAGATTGAAAATAAAATTCACCAATCGAACAGGAATGTTAAAACTCAGTAATTTGTTTCTAAGAATAGGAAGTAACACGTTATCATAAGCACCTGAAACATCGAGAAATGCCCCTATAACATTCTCTCGCCTGGAGAGACTGATCCACATATCTATCGAGAAGATGCTCAAACTGTCCATGGTGCCCATTCCTTTGCGAAACCCAAATTGGCTTTTTGCCAGTAGCCCTTTTCTCTCCGCAAACCATTCTAGTCTGTTCTTGACTAGGTGCTCAGCAATTTTCGCCATAGTGCAAGAAAGAGCTATAGGACGGTAACCATTGTAATCAGAGGCCAGTTTACCAGGCTTTAATACAGGAATGATGATTTGGGTTTTCCAGTCATCAGGGGGAATACCAGTAATAAAAATGTTATTAACAAGATCGATAAAGAAATCCTTTGTGAAATTGCTACTTTTGGAAATAAAGGAGTAAGGAATGCCATCAACCCCAGGGGCCGAATCTTTAAGATTTTCCAATACAGCATGAGCTCAGCTCTAGAAAATGGAGAGTCAAATTCCTCCAAAGAAATATGGGCAGAATCGTTACGATATGTCTCAATCTCACCAAGGGAGGGGACTGAAGGAGGGGCAATCTTCTGGCAAAATTTATCAAACCAAACTGATGAATCATTAGATGTAATATTAGTTGTAGAGGAAAGTGAGCATCTATATCTTTTAATGTTTCTCCAAACTAAAGATGGATGCGATCTGGGAGAGAGGGCCTCACAAAACTTGTGCCAACCTTCTTTTTTTTTTAAAGATAAGACTCTAGTAGCTTTTGCAGCAGAAGCACGAAGTTTAATAAAGTTTGATTCAGTCATATTTTTTGCATATTCCAATTCCGCAACTTTTCGAGCCTTACATATAATGGAGCATTCGGTGTCCCACCAGGGAGGAGAGGAAACCTTTCTCCTACATATATTTTTGATCTTGAGCGTTTTATCAGCAGCTGTCAAGAGAGCTTGTCTAAAATTCAAATACACAGAATGCACATTTTCTAAATTGGATTGAGGAAGAATTTGAATTTCTTGATCTAATGCAGCACTAAATGAGTCCCAGTCAGCATTACACAGACTATACTTAAGACGAGGACAGGGAAGATCTCGCGATCTGCCATTAGAAGGCATAGAGAGAATAATCGGAAAATGATCACTACCATGTGAAGTTGAAAGTACAGCCCACGATAACGTTAAGGAAAGAGACGGGGAGCACAGTGACAGGTCTATTACACTTTTCGGGTTTTGCGAAGGAAGGACCCTACGAGTGGGAGATCCATCATTTAGGACGCAGAGGTTCAAGTTGTCACACACCTCTAAGAACGATGATGACAGATGATCACAATAGTGTGAGCCCCATGATGTGTGATGAATATTAAAGTCACCGAGAACTAAAAGCGGAGGGGGAATAGATTTTTATTATATTGAATTTTGTTATGTTTTTTTAGATTTATTAAATGATTACACTTCTTCATATAATTGGCTTTTTATTATTTCTTATACATTTTCCTTTAGCACACATACCGAACGGCAAAGACAGACAGCGAGAGAGAGCCACAGATTATGCACTCTGCATAGATAATATTAATACAGTACTTTTCTAATTATTCTAACACTCCTCCTCGATTTGAAGTTGCAAAACAAAAATCGTTACTTTAATTACATATTATAAACACAAACTTTTAAACTTTAATGTTTTACCTCTAGTCATTTTACTTATACAATCAATGAAGTTACTACTTTTTAAAATCAATTTACAATTAATATGCAATTGTTAATGCAATATTTTAAATGAAATTATCATCACAAAATCTAGTCATCAATTTACAATGTTTTTCTTTAATAACAATTATTTTATAGTTATATAAAATCTTAACATTCTTTATGTCTCTTACTAAATTCAATTTTATAATCACAATTAAAATTTTAGTTTATACAAATTATTAACATTAAGTATAAACATTAAATTATAATCAGTTTCATTCTCAACATATTAAATTGTTCATTACACAAACTTTTTGTTAACATATCAGAAATATTATTTTTAGACTCTATATACTTAATATTAATTTTTCCACTTGTCACTAAATCTTTGATAAAATGGTACCGAATGTCAATATGTTTGGTGCGTTTACTGTTTTCATATGAAGATGTCATGTCTATAGCACCTTTGTTGTCCACATATAAAACACTGTTCACTTTGTCACCGAATTCACTACATAGTCCAGACAAGTTTATTAAATCACAAACACTAGTTGCTGCAGCAATGTACTCTGCCTCTGCAGTAGATAATGATACACATGCTTGCTTACGAGAAAACCATGATATTGTATTTCCTGAATATAATGTAACTGAACCACTTGTACTCCTCCTATCTATTTTGTTATTTGCCCAATCAGCGTCGGAATAAGTAATCAAATTATACACATTGTTTTCTTGTCTTTTATAAGTTAATCCAATATCTATCGTTTCAGTCAAATATCTTATTATTCTTTTAGCTGCTATCCAGGCACTTTTAGTGGGTCTTTCTATGTACTGACTTAAGTAGTTTGTAGCATATGTTATGTCAGGTCTTGTCAATGTGCTGACATACATTAGACTTCCAATTATTTCTCTATAAGGTAAAGTTAAATCGACATTTTCTTCTGGTGAGATTTGAAAACCTTTTATCATTGGAGTTTTACAACCATTGCAATCCGTCATGTTAAATCTTACTTTCATTTTCTCAATCTGTCTCTTCTGTTTTAATTTAATTTCTCCTGCATTTCTTTCTATCTCCATTCCTAAGAATTCTTTTGGATTATTACCAAAATCTTTTGCATTAAACTCTTTTTTTAAACTTTGTGTTATTATCTCAATTTTATTTATGTTGCCAGTTAACAAAATATCGTCAACGAATAACAATAACCATACTTGATCTCCAACATATAAACAAGAGTCATATTTTGATCTCTGTAAATTATTTTTCTCTGCATACTGGTGAAATCTCATATTCCAACATTTTGGACTTGCTCTCAAGCCATATAATCCTCTATTCATTTTTACTACTTTTCCTTCTTCTTGTTCTATCCCTTCTGGTATTTTCATGTAAACATCAGTATCTAATTTGCCATTGAGGAAAGCAGTTGGGATGTCCAATTGTTTTATATCCCAGTTATGTTGTATGGATTGAGCTAATAGCAGTCGAACTGTAGAGTATCTAGCCACTGGTGCATAGTTATTATTAAAATTATTTTCTTCTTGAAAACCACGAGCAACTAAGCGAGCTTTCTTAGTCCCATCATTTTTCGTTTTAAAAATCCATTTTGAACTTATAGCTTTCTTTCCTTCTGGCAATATAGTGACTGTCCAAGTATTCATATCATTATGTGCTTTCAATTCCTTTTTTATAGCTTGCTTCCATTCACAATCTTGTATTGCTTCATTATAACTAATAGGATCATTTTCTGCTGCTAAACAATATACTGTATACAATTCATAATCACTTAAATATTGTGGATTTATTATTTTTCTTCCAGATTTTGTATTTTTTTCATTTTCCATAAAAGTATTTCTGTCTTCTTCTATTACATCATTATCATTTTCCTCATTAATTTTATAATCGACTTCATTATATACCTCATTATCATCTTCTATATTACAATGTATATTATTATTTTCTGTTTCTTCATTTTTACTATTGTTGTATATGTATTGATTTTCATCAAACTTAATATCTCTTGCTGTTATTATACTGTCATTTTTAGGTATCCAAACTCTATATCCGTTCATTCCATATCCTACCATATATCCTTCTTGTGCTCTTTCTTCTAGTTTACTTTGTTTTGGTAAAATTAATGTCCATGCTTTTGATCCAAATACTTTTAATTTATTGTAGTCAACATTTTCTTTTCCATAATATATAACTGCTGGTACATTATTATTTATTGCCTTAGATGGACATCTGTTTAATTGATATGCAGCACACATTATCGCTTCAGGCCATAAATATTTAGGTAGCTTAGTTTCATTCAACATAGTACGAGCTTTATTATATAGAGTTCTATTTAATCTCTCAGATACTCCATTTTGCTGTGGGGAGTAAGGACGAGTATATTCTATAATGATTCCTTTATTCTGGCAGAATGATTTAAAATTTTGCGATGAAAATTCACCACCATTATCGCATCTTATTCTTTTTACTGTTACTTGCTTTTGTGTCTCAATTTCTTTTATATAGTTTCTTAAATTTATTTCTGCCTCAGATTTATTTTTAAGTAAATACACTTTTACAAAATGTGAAAAATCATCTGTTATGGTTTGGAAATATTGTGTACCATTTCTGCTTATAGGTGTCACTGGTCCGGCTAAATCTGTGTATATCAGGTCACCAATAGCTTTACTTTTAGACTTCATCACTGGTCTGAATGGTAATCGAGTCGCTTTATTATTCTTACACCATACTTATTAAATATTACTTTACCATTCATATTTATGATTTTTCTTACTGATAGTATATTTTTAAATAGTCCCGACACTATTAATGCATTTATATTTATAACACTGTTTTGTGACTTTATTGTTATTATTCCTCTCTTTTTAGATTTAAGTGTATTTCCATTCGCTATTTTTATATTTATTTCTTCTTTCAAATATTCTATATTTCTCATAAATTTCTCCAATTCAGGTACAACTAAATTTTCTGATGCTCCCGAGTCAACAATAAATTTTATATTTTCTTCTTGCTCTATGTTATTACAATATATGCTATCTGTATTCATTGCTATAAAATTATATTTGTATTCCTCTGATGTTTCAATATAATTTGCATTTGCTGATGGTCGTTGTTTATTGTTATGATAGCCCCTTGATCGACCACGATTAAAACTTCCTCTTCTAAAATTTCTCTGCTGATCTCTTACATTAGTAGTACACTCATATGCCATATGACCAATTTTCTTACACTTGTAGCATGTAACAAAAGCAACTTCAGTTTTTGGTAAAGGTTTATCATTTTGCAATTTTAATTCAGCATCGAGTAATCTTGATTTTACAAAATCCAAAGTCAGCTCACCCTGCATTGTTTCTATAGCTGTTATTGTTTGATTAAATTTATTATCCAGTCCAATCATTAGGTAACATATTTTGTCTGTTATATCTATTTTCTGGTCAAGGCTTTCTAATTCTCTAATAATATTATCATATCGGTGGAAATAGTCTTCTAATTTTTCGTTTTCTAAAAATTTTATTGTTAACAATTTTCGGCGTAAATGAAGTTTAGTTATCACACTATTTCTCATAAATGTAGATTTCAACGTCTCAATAATTTCTTTCGCCGTTTGGCAATCTTTTATATAATTTAAGTGTTTGTCACTTATACATTGAACTATTAATGATTTTGCTTTAGCATCTTTTATTAATAATTGTGCTTTTTCTTCTTGTTTGATGTCCGCCATTTTTATGTCAAACTCCAAAGTTTGTTTGAGTTGTCGTTCATCTAATAGACATTTAACTCTAAATAACCAATTGCTAAAATTGTCTGTTTTTAATTTTGGAAATTCGTTGTAACTTGTTGATGCCATTTTCGTTTCTTATTTTTAAACTTTCAATGCGTTCAATCACTGAACTTTCTCGCAAAGATAACCTCAATACAACTTTTTGATGATCACTCATATATTTCGTTTTGCAGAACCATCTGGGCCCATAACCTTTTATTATATTGAATTTTGTTATGTTTTTTTAGATTTATTAAATGATTACACTTCTTCATATAATTGGCTTTTTATTATTTCTTATACATTTTCCTTTAGCACACATACCGAACGGCAAAGACAGACAGCGAGAGAGAGCCACAGATTATGCACTCTGCATAGATAATATTAATACAGTACTTTTCTAATTATTCTAACATAGATGACAGAATGATGGATAGCTCTGAAACACATGAGGGGTTTGGATGAGGGATGTACACCGAGATAATAGAAAAATTCAACATTTTTACAGCGACAGCGTTAATAGATTCACTGTGCTGGGGTAACAGAATCTGACTAAAAGTATAATCTTTGGAAATAAATAACGCGGCACCCGCGTGACCATCACTTCTATCGTCACGGAGACAGGAATAACCAGAAACGCGGTAATGGTTACCTGGCTTAAGTCTCAATTCCTGAATAGCAAAAGCGACGGGAGAGAATTTATTGATTAAAAAAAGTAGTTCATTTTTTTTATTTTTAATGCTTCGACAATTCCATTGAAGAATTTGAGCCATTAAGAGTAATAAATTTAGAGAGCTGAGTCAGTTGTTCACGGATTTTGTACGGTAATTCAATATCATCAAAACGACTAAGAATACTTATGGCCGATGCCAAAAGCATTTCAATGAAGTGATCATTGTTGTCTTGTCTATGGTTACCATTCTGCAGACAATGTCCATCTGGAGATTGAAAGCTGGGAGACCTAACAATGTTAGAGAGGGCCTGTCTATCATAACCTGGGCTAGCAGCTGATTTGGGAAGATTTTTTGTAACGTAAACTGTTTTGCGGTAAGAAGAACTTGTGGGTATGGAAGGAGACGGTTGAGTTGAAGGAGGGAGAGATGAGTCAGAAAGAACAGGATCGATAAATCCAGATCTTACAGTATCTGTGAAGGATTTTCTTACTCGGGGAACTCTAACCGAAGCTTCAGAGTAGGTTATGTTTTCTTGGGATATTATAATTTTTAATTGTTTTTGTCTATGGTGTTCAGGACATATTGGGTTATTAGCTCTATGATTGCCTAAACAAAGGAGGCAAGTAGGAGTGACCTGAGAGCATGAAGATCCGTCGTGCGGCTGGGCACATACAAAGCAGCGAGGCAGAGAACGACACTGCGATTGGATATGACCAAACCTGCAGCATTTATTACACTGAATAGTGGGGAGAATGTAGGTTTCAACCGGAAGAGAGGTGTAAAAACAGTAAACATATGGAGGAAGCTTTTGTCCTGCAAAAGTAAACACAATAGTTTGAGTGGGAATCCACACTGGAGAACCATCTGTAAATGTCTTCCTGTTCAGTCTTCTGGCCCTAACAATGGATCCGAAACCTTGCGGGATTTCAATGGCATCTACTATTTCCTCCAAAGACCATTCTACCGGGACTTGACGAACAATGCCCATTCTCGTAATATGATGGCTTGGGATGAGAGCCTCATATTTGGCTAATGCAAGTGCTGGGTGATCTAGAAAGGCATTAGCATCATTGTATGATTTAAACTCGACGGAAATACGGTTTCTACCGATGCGCTTCACACCATCAGGTTTAATGTTCTTTATATTATTTTTGTGTAAGAACTGACCGAATTTAATTGGGTGTAAAACAGCTCCTGATGAGGGGTCTGAAGAGAGTTTATTAATGTAGACAATGAAAGGCGCGGAATCATTTTCAGAGTATTTTTTCTTATTAATAAGGTCAGGGCAGACGTAAGTAGATTGGATAGACGCAGTGGCCTGAACTAAACTCGTTTTTTTTGACGGCAGCACTGAGTTTTGATCGGAAGGGCCACGTTTACGCGAATTACTAGATGGATTTTCCACATCTGTGTCCGTTAGGGGCGAGAAAAGAGGCGGCGATGAATCAGCGTCACCCCAATCTCCCCCACCCGGATCCAGAGGATCAGACATTAAAATTTACAGGGCTAACCAATCCTCAATGGGTTCAGCCAGCAGGGTATTACAGCAAAATTTTGAAAGCTGAAAATAAAAAATATTATTTAACTTGAAACAACTACCACTTGTAACAAACACTTAACCCAGACGCACAGAAAACATTAAAACTATATAAAAATTTAAAATTATTGAGAGCCGATACTAAAACCGTTGCTATGGAGATCCCACGGAATTATTCCGGTACAAAAATTGTAAACAAACTTTTGTAATTTTTTTTTTTTTTTTTTTTTGTGGCTCCGCACGATTTGTGCATTAGCCATTTCAAAGTTTGGGAAACGTAAACAATTCGAAGGAACGCGGGATATCGGGATGGGGTTGGAAATAGGATCAAGATATGGATTTACAAATTGGAATAGATAACAAGGAAAAGGATATAGGTATTAAAAGTGTATATAGTTAGGGCATATTACTTTGAAGAACATAATATATAATTATATAATCACATTTTGATATTATTCAAATTTAAAAAGGAAATAATAGCTTTATATATATTAATTCTGTTTAAAGCCATAAGGACAGGAATTGAAGTTGGGAATGGAACCTGAAGAGACAATAATGAGGCAAATAAGACGGAGTGATCGTATGAAGGGCATAACTTTTGTAATTTGTACTCAATACTTTGTAATGACAATGTCATTGCCAACTTGTCATTGTCAATGCCCCATTTGGTGATGGCGGTCCAAATTCAGCAAGTACTACAACGTACTTACACATGGGCGTGCGCCTCCAGCTAAAGTCTAATCATTAATTCAGTGGAGTAAACTGACGTTTACGGTGTTACCACTTTATGATGAACAGAAAATAGTGTTGTGACTAGAATATTGAAATCAAACTCATTCATTCAATTTCATTCCGTCCTCAAATCACATTACTCATTTTATTTACTTTATTAAGAAATCTTAATCCAATTTTGTTTAATCGATGTAATAATATTAGCATGGTACCTTTAGGGCAAATAGGTGATAACTTTGAAATGTCGTAATTACTCGAATTATATATATGAAATGAAACAAAAATATTCACTGGATAGCTTTTTATTCGTCATCGTCAGACATAATTTTATCACTATCGTCGTCGCTGTCAGTGACACTTATTATAAAACGGTCTGTAATATTGTCCATCATATGGTCGAGATTAAACATTTTATTTTCTAAGTTTATTACATGATCACACAGCTTCTCCATCTTGTACCAGTAACCAGTAATAACCAGCAATAAATAAAAAAAAACTTGACGTAAAATTGTCGTGGTTATATCCATTACAACGATAAATAATTTACATCAGAATTATGTTTTGTCTAAAATGAAATACAATAACTACTATTACACAGTGGTTAAATCTGTATTTTTCTTTTAAATAAATTGCAATAATTAAAGTGCTTCCGAATGTTCGAATAATTACAGTTCAAGAAATTGATTTACTGATTAACTGAACGCATAGTTCGGGAACGCTAGCAAGTGAGTGAATTTAATTTTTTGTATCTGATAGAATTCATGTACCTATATTATAATTAATTGAGTACTTTTTTTTAATAAACGTTGTTACTCACTTTGTGTGAGTGATCTGTGACGTAATATGGAAATAAACCTTTTAGACAGAATTAGGCTTTAATTCAATAAAATTGTACATTGTTAAAATTACAATAAATACCGATGACACAATATGACTTGACAAATAGTAAACACCATGGAGTAGTCATAGAGTA
>JAYEAL010000479.1:0-32973 GCA_036419045.1 Scirpophaga incertulas
CGTTCAAGAATTCTTGCTTTATTTAAGTAATTTCCTATAGCTTTGTCTCTGTCCCGTTTCTCTACTCATGTACTTCTACAATTTTTCTCATCTAAAAGAGAACTGTTATGTATAGAATAAAAAAAAAATGGCATCTACCCAATTGTATTTTGTCCTATGGAAAGAGTTGCTGAGACGCAATGCGGAGCAGTGCCTGCGCGACATGACGCAGCTGATATTCATGAGGCTCCCGCAGTTCCCACTGGAGGACTCTGCTGAGACCACATTTTCGACGGTTGGCCTCTCGCTAAAGAAGAGAGACAAGACAAGCAAAAAGAAGAGTTTAACTGGTGTTAACAGTAAGTAAATTCAGACGTTAACATTTTCTCCGTGAGTGTTGCCAATAGGCTTGTTGCCTAAATTTCAGTAGTTAGATACTAATATACCTTGATGCCTATTCTATACAAAATAATTATTATTTTTGAAAAAAAATGCTTATTTATAAGAATAATTTTGCATTTAATTAAATATTTGACATTAGTCATCAAAAACGCTCATGACTGTCATGGCGTCTTGAATGACGTCACGCCGTGCAAAACACAGCTGTTTTAGTACCGGAATATTCGGTATTGTGAAGTTATTTTAATAAAAAATGGATTCATCGTATTATAAGTACTGCATAGTGCCCCAGTGTACAAGCACAAGTATAAAAACACCAAAAAAATTATTTATATACGTGCCAAACAATCAGCAGATACGTAAAAAGTGGCTAACACTCGCGAGAAGGAATGATGCCCATTCTTTTTCGCACTTCCACAAGACACTTTTGAATGACATTTCGACTTTGACGTTTCGCACGGCGTGACGTAACACTTTTTAATTGGTGTTTGCTGTCACGTGACTTAGGGCTTATTTTGTGCAATTTTATTTTATAAAAATATAAATAATCAAAAGTTATTATTTTATAAAACGTTGTTTTTTCATAATTAAATGATCACCTTAATAGTTATGCAACCTAATGCATCAGATTTGTTCATAGTGGATACAAGCCTATTCTGTTGTACACACAGTTGCAAGTCAAACTTTACATGTTGACCTAGAGATCGCCTCTATTCCTTATGCAATAAGAGTTGTTTTCTTATTAACTGTTACCTTGTGGACTGCACGACACATAATATAACAAACAGAAGTCATTACTATAATGAAATAGTTTGTAACAGTTCGTCTAACCTTTCCAGAGACTTGATATTTTTAAGTGTCAGTACAATAAATTGCTTATTGTACGAATACTTCCACTTCGTAGTCGCAGTAAGTCGGTTCTTACGAACCAATTAGATCATATTCAGATATATATTTGATACGATAAATTGCGAAATTTTACAAAGTGTTTTTATTTCACACTGGTCGCAAAGTTACAAGTGAGTAAGAATACAAAAGTGCAAAATTTTTAAATTGAATTCGAAGCCCATTGACGTTGGCATTCTTCCCATCCAATCCTGATATACGCCGCGTCGCGGCGTTCCATTTCATTCAGATGTCGCGATTTATGACAGAAGATGTAGAATCATGGTATCCAGTAATTCACAGCCTACACACCATAATAAAGTGCTGAGAATACAGCGGATTTGCAGAAATACGTAAGATGGAGGTAATGAAGCAACGACCCTGTTAAGATAGAATCCAGTCCATGAAGAAAGGAATTATCCGTTCTGTGACACTTGTCCTAACGTCATGAAAGATTTGTTTCACATTTTAATGGAGTGTGCCCGCATCCGCAGTCATATAGATTACGGATCGTTTTTATTGGATCCATGTCTTAAATCAGCTCTTGGCAGTTTAGATCGGATTCAATCCCGTTGTCTGCGCATAATTTTGGGTGCCATGAAATCGTCCCCCATTAATGCTCTTCAAGTAGAGTGTTGTGACCCCCTTTAGCAATCAGAAGGCAATATTTGGCGGATAATTATTTTTTCAAAGCTATTCAGTATTCTAATCACCCTCTTATCGAAAAACTGCATCAACTCTCTGACTATATATCATTTGACAATTACTGGCATCATAAGGCGCCTCCGTGCCTTTTTAATAGTTTCATCAAATTTCTCCAGCTACCTAATCCAGTTTATCAATGTTCCTTGTTCCCATTATTTAATAAACCTTTCCAATCATTGTTTCATCAACCAGAGATAGAAATCGATTTTGGTCTCCATAAGGATACAGTCAATGCTCAAGCTGCTTTTCAATCTATTATTGATCGGAAGTTCAGTGATTGGCGTCTAATATTTACAGATGCTTCGAGATTGTCGCTAGAAAACTGCGTTGGTGCTGCGGTGTGGATCCCATGTCGTCAAATATTTTTAAAATTTAAATGTCCTCCCTCTTCTTCTGTCTTTTCAGGAGAAGCTATTGCAATCCTGGAGGCTCTTCGTTTTGTGGAATCCCACAATCTAAATTTTTCAGTCATATTATCAGACTCAAAAAGTTGTTTACAAGCAATTAAATCAAATCCATTTAAGAGCAAATCCAAATTCCCGTTGATTTTAGAGATTAGAGAAATTTTATATCGCTGTCATCTCCAACGAACAAAAGTCGTGCTTGCGTGGATCCCAAGTCATTTGGGCATTGAAGGCAATGACACAGTAGACAGAGTTGCTAAGGATGCCACTCATAGCGGCTGCCTTAGCCACTATGTAACATATTCTCATGACCTATTAGGTCTGGCAAGACAGCGAATGTCCTCTTCATGGGATATCAAATGGAGACAATCCAGCAGTGTTGTAGGAAGGCATTTTGCTCAAATTCAAAAGGAAATTCCTTCTAAACCTTGGTTTTTTAAATTTAAGCAGGCCTCTAAAATTTGCATATCTACTATATGTCGGTTACGTCTTGGGCATGCAAGTACACCGGTGCATTTGAAAAAAATAAGGGTTAAAGACAGCTCCCTATGTGAGTGTGGTTTGGACGAAGGTTCGGCTGATCATATATTTTTCGATTGTACAAAATATTCATATTCATTGTATGATGTCATTCCCCCTTATATCCCTAAGCCGTGTCAATTTAACTCTCTTCTTTCTTATGTTAATTCACCTTTCATCAATATTCTTTGTCATTATTTATTCTACAATCGTATTAAACTTTAATTGGTATCTTTTTATTCTCTGATTTGGTTTCCGCTCTTTAACTTTTTTATATATTTCTTTATAGTCAGCGAACAGGGTTTATTGTTTTTTATTTGTCTTGTTTAATTTTAATTTTGCATCCACTTGTACTTTCACGGCCTGGATAATAACATGAGTCGCGCATACTTTAATTAAAAAAAGTATTCTAAGCTAAAAAACTCGAGGTTGGCGAAATCCTATGGGCACCGCCATCAAACCCAAAAGAAGAAGAAGAAGGAGTGTGCCCGCAACGAACGAGACAAAGTTGATCTGTCAAAGCTGTTCAAATTTGTAATTACTTAATAATTTATACAAAATCACGTATAATTTAATGAATAATCAAATGTATAATTTTAAAGTTGATAATTTAAATAAACAAATTACATTTTTTAGGCTCGAATTCATTGGAAAGAAAAGCTTCAATGGTTGAGCAGAACACTGTTAAATCTGACAATGAAGCAGAGACTGAAGAGAGCAAATCGGAGGCTGTTTCTATCCATAGGTGAGTTGAATGTTGCCTTGGTTCGATACACATCAATTATTATAAATAATTTCACATTTCATATATTATATTGTACATAATTCTACTAATATAGTTTAATTTCTGTACATTAACCAAATTATGTTTTTACCAATTATGTAGGTATAATCAATACTTATATTATAAATGGGAAAGTGTCTCTGTCTGTTTATCCGTCTTTCATGGCAAAACGGAGCGACGAATTGACGTGATTTTTACGTGGAGATAGTTGAAGGGATGGAGAGTAACATAGGCTACTTTTTATCCCGGAAAATTCGACACATCCCACGGGAGTCGCAATAAAGGCTTCGCTCAAAAACTAGTCCCACGGGAAGCGCGATAAAGGCTTCGCTCAAAATCTAGTGCACCGATTTTCATGCGTTTTCATCAATAGATAGAGTGATTCTTGAGCAATGTTTTGCGGTATTTTTATCTCGGAAAAACGGATAGTCCCACGGGAAGCGCGATAAAACTTTCGCGTCATAAACCGACTTCCGCGCATATGTAGCCGTGGGAAAAAGCTATGACCCCTTAACCTTCTAGGCTTTTATTATGGAATCTAGGGTAACGGATAGACATACATATACAAGCATTTATACGAGTATTATACATATGTAAAATAATGTAATAGAATATATATCGATAACCATTAGTTACCGTGTTAGTATGACAATGCACCTCTCTGTTGGCAGTCAAGACAAGGAACCTGGTGAAACGAGGCGGAGATCACGATCGAGCCAGTGGCAAGTGGCGCCGCGCCAAGCACCCGGCGCGCGCCACTCGTCCCATCGGGAGCTGGGACCCGCGGCCCCGCCGCACCCGGCCGCCCCGACCCGCGCCCGGCCCCGGCCCGCAGCCTGCCCCTCGGCCCAGGCGACCGTGCGGTGCCGCCCGGCAGCCCCGGCGCAACCAACAACTCGCCACCAGCCCGCGCGCCCCGCCGGGCGCCCATCGCGCCCTGCGGTGCAGTGCCCACCGCGACCGGCCCCGGCCCCCGGCCCCGGCCCCCGGCACCGCCCCGCTGCCGGAGTAGGCTGGCTCCTCGCTCTGCCCTGGTGGCCGTGCGGTCAGACAAGCACGCGCGCCACTCGTCCATGGAGCTGGCGGGCGCGCCGTCGCCCATCGCGCAGCTGCTGGACCAGTGCGTGCCGCGGCCCGGCCCCGGCGCCCCCGGGCGCCCGGCCCCGGCACGGCCCCGCCGCCGACGGCCCCGCTTCCTGTACGGCCCTCTGTCTCTGCGGGCAGCGTTAGCGCCAATGGGCGATAGCTACACTCGTCCATCGCCTTCCTTCTGGCCCTGTGGCCTGCCGCGACGGTCCAGACCGGCCCCGGCCCCGGGGCCGCGGCCCCGGCACCTCCCAACCGGAGCTAGGCCCGGGCCGCGGCTCGCCCTGCGCGCCGTCCGCCCCAAGTCGCGCTGCGCTCAGACAGCACGCGCCAATGCGTAATGAGCGCCGGCCGGCGCCCCGGCCGCCGGCCCAGGCAACCGGCCCCGCCCCGGCCCGGCGCCGCCAACCGGCCCCGGCACCGGCCCCGGCACCGGCCCCCGCTGCCGGAGGTAGGCTGGCTCCTCGCTCTGCCCTGGTGGCCGTGCGGTCACCAGCACGCGCCACTCGTCCATGGAGCTGCGGGCGGCGCCGTGCCCATCGCGCAGCGCTGCTGACCAGTGACGCACCGCGCGGCCCGGCCACCGCCGCCGCACCCGCCCCGGCCGGCACCCGGTTCGGTCACCCGGTCCCGGTCTCTGGTCCGTCGGCGCCGCCCTGACCCCGTGCGCCAGGCAGCAGCGCTGCATCGACCATCGGATGCTGGCGCCTGCTCCGGGCCCGGTGCCCGGTCAGCCTAGCTCACCGTCAGTCGTCCGCAGCCGGCACCGCTCCCCCCGGTCCGCACCAGCCACCGTCCGCTGGCAGGAATAGGCGGCTCCCCGCTTTTGTCTCTGCCCGCGGTCACAAGCCGCCGCACGGCCATGGAGCTGGAGGGCACCCGTCGCCCGCCGGCGGCAGCTGCTGGACAGTGCGTCCCTCGGCCTGCCGCCCCGGGGCCGGCGGCCCCGGGCACCGGCCCCGGCAACGGCCCCGCTGCCGGAGGTAACCGGCGCGCCCTCGCCTCATGAGCGCTGCGCGGGCTGGCTCAGCTAAGCACGCCGCACTCGTCCATGGAGCTGGCGGCTGCTCCGCCATGCCATTGCGCAGTGCGCTGGACCAGGGCCCCCGTGCCGCGCCGGCCCCGGCGCCGGCCGCCCGGCATCCCGCCCCGGCACCGCCCCGCTGCCGGAGGTAGGCTGGCTCTCGCTCTGCCCTGGTGGCCGTGCGGTCAGCACCAGCACGCGCGCCACTCGTCCATGGAGCTGGCGGGGCGCGCCGTCGCCCATCGCGCAGCTGCTGGACCAGTGCGTGCCGCGGCCCGGCCCCGGCGCCGGCCCCGGCACCGGCCCCGCACCGGCCCCGCACCGGCCCCGCTGCCGGAGGTAGGCTGGCTCCTCGCTCTGCCCTGGTGCCCGGTGCGGTCAGACAAGCACGCGCCCACTCGTCCATGGAGCTGGCGGGCGCGCCGTCGCCCATCGCGCAGCTTGCTGGACCAGTGCGTGCCCGCGGCCCGGCCCCGCGCCGGCCCCGGCCCGGCCCCGGCACCGGCCCCGCTGCCCGAGGTAGGCTGGCTCCTCGCTCTGTCCTGGTGGCCGTGCGGTCAGACCAGCACGCGCGCCACTCGTCCATGGAGCTGGCGGGCGCGCCGTCGCCCATCGCGCAGCTGCTGGACCAGTGCGTGCCGCGGCCCGGCCCCGGCGCCCGGCCCCGCACGCCCCCGGCACCGCGGACCCCGCCGTGCCGGAGGTAGGCTGGCTCCTCGCTCTGCCCTGGTGGCCGTTGCGGTCAGACAAGCACGCGCGCCACTCGTCCATGGAGCTGGCGGCGCGCCGTCGCCCATCGCGCAGCTGGCTGGACCAGTGCGTGCCGCGGCCCGGCCCCGGCCGGCCCGCCCCGGCACCGGCCCCGGCACCGGCCCGCTGCCGGAGGTAGGCTGGCTTCTCGCTCTGCCCTGGTGCGCCGTGCGGTCAGACAAGCACGCGCGCCACTCGTCCATGGAGCTGGCGGGCGCGCCGTCGCCCATCGCGCAGCTGCTGGACCAGTGCGTGCGCGGCCCGGCCCCCGCGCCGGGCCCCGGCACCGGCCCCGCACCGCCCCGGCACCGGCCCCGCTGCCGAGGTAGGCTGGCTCCTCGCTCTGCCCTGGTGGCCGCTGCGGTCAGACAAGCACGCGCGCCACTCGTCCATGGAGCTGGCGGGCGCGCCGTCGCCCCATCGCGCAGCTGCTGGACCAGTGCGTGCCGCGGCCCGGCCCCGGCGCCGGCCCCGGCACCGGCCCGCTGCCGGAGGTAGGCTGGCTCCTCGCTCTGTCCTGGTGGCCGGTGCGGTCAGACCAGCACGCGCGCCACTCGTCCATGGAGCTGGCGGGCGCGCCGTCGCCCATCGCGCAGCTGCTGGACCAGTGCGTGCCGCGGCCCGGCCCGGCGCCGGCCCCGGCACCGCCCCGGCACCGGCCCCGGCACCGGCCCCGCTGCCGGAGGTAGGGCTGGCTCCTCGCTCTGGGCCCTGGTGGCCGTGCGGTCAGACAAGCACGCGCGCCACTCGTCCATGGAGCTGGCGGGCGCGCCGTCGCCCATCGCGCAGCTGCTGGACCAGTGCGTGCCGCGGCGCGCCCCGGCGCCGGCCCCGGCACCGGCCCCGGCACCGGCCCCGGCACCGCCCCGCTGCCGGAGGTAGGCTGGCTCCTCGCTCTGCCCTGGTGGCCGTGCGGTCAGACAAGCACGCGCGCCACTCGTCCATGGAGCTGGCGGGCGCGCCGTCGCCCATCGCGCAGCTGCTGGAACCAGTGCGTGCCGCGGCCCGGCCCCGGCGCCGGCCCCGGCCACCGGCCCCGCACCGGCCCCGGCACCGGCCCCGCTGCCGGAGGTAGTAGCTGGCTCCTCGCTCTGCCCTGGTGGCCGTGCGGTCAGACAAGCACGCGCGCCACTCGTCCATGGAGCTGGCGGGCGCGCCGTCGCCCATCGCGCAGCTGCTGGACCAGTGCGTGCGCGCCCGGCCCCGGCGCCGGCCCCGGCACCGGCCCCGGCACCGGCCCCGGCACCGGCCCCGCTGCCGGAGGTAGGCTGGCTCCTCGCTCTGCCCTGGTGCCCGTGCGGTCAGACAAGCACGCGCGCCACTCGTCCATGGAGCTGGCGGGCGCGCCGTCGCCCATCGCGCGCAGCTGCTGGGACCAGTGCGTGCCGCGGCCCGGCCCCGGCGCCGGCCCGGCACCCGGCCCCGGCACCGGCCCCGCACCCCCGCTGCCGGAGGTAGGCTGGCTCCTCGCTCTGCCCTGGTGGCCGTGCGGTCAGACAAGCACGCGCGCCACTCGTCCATGGAGCCTGGCGGGCGCGCCGTCGCCCATCGCGCAGCTGCTGGACCAGTGCGTGCCGCGGCCCGGCCCCGGCGCCGGCCCGGCACGGCCCCGGCACCGGCCCCGCTGCCGGAGGTAGGCTGGCTCCTCGCTCTGCCCTGGTGGCCGTGCGGGTCAGACAAGCACGCGCGCCACTCGTCCATGGAGCTGGCGGGCGCGCCGTCGCCCATCGCGCAGCTGCTGGACCAGTGCGGGCCGCGGCCCGGCCCCGGCGCCGGCCCCGGCACCGGCCCCGGCACCGGCCCCGCTGCCGGAGGTAGGCTGGCTCCTCGCTCTGCCCTGGTGGCCGTGCGGTCAGACAAGCACGCGCGCCACTCGTCCATGGAGCTGGCGGGCGCGCCGTCGCCCATCGCGCAGCTGCTGGACCAGTGCGTGCCGCGGCCCGGCCCCGGCGCCGGCCCGGCACGGCCCCGGCACCGCCCCGCTGCCGGAGGTAGGCTGGCTCCTCGCTCTGCCCTGGTGGCCGTGCGGTCAGACAAGCACGCGCGCCACTCGTCCATGGAGCTGGCGGGCGCGCCGTCGCCCATCGCGCAGCTGCTGGACCAGTGCGTGCCGCGGCCCGGCCCCGGCGCCGGCCCCGGCACCGGCCCCGCTGCCGGAGGTAGGCTGGCTCCTCGCTCTGTCCTGGTGGCCGTGCGGTCAGACCAGCACGCGCGCCACTCGTCCATGGAGCTGGCGGGCGCGCCGTCGCCCATCGCGCAGCTGCTGGACCAGTGCGTGCCGCGGCCCGGCCCCGCGCCGGCCCCGGCACCGGCCCCGGCACCGGCCCCGGCACGGCCCCGCTGCCGGAGGTAGGCTGGCTCCTCGCTCTGCCCTGGTGGCCGTGCGGTCAGACAAGCACCGCGCGCCACTCGTCCATGGAGCTGGCGGGCGCGCCGTCGCCCATCGCGCAGCTGCTGGACCAGTGCGTGCCGCGGCCCGGCCCCGGCGCCGGCCCCGGCACCGGCCCCACCGGGCCCCGGCACCGGCCCCGCTGCGGAGGTAGGCTGGCTCCTCGCTCTGCCCTGGTGGCCGTGCGGTCAGACAAGCACGCGCGCCCACTCGTCCATGGAGCTGGCGGGCGCGCCGTCGCCCATCGCGCAGCTGCTGGACCAGTGCGTGCCGCGGCCCGGCCCCGGCGCCGGCCCCGGCACCGGCCCCGGCACCGGCCCCGGCACCGGCCCCGCTGCCGGAGGTAGGCTGGCTCCTCGCTCTGTCCTGGTGGCCGTGCGGTCAGACCAGCACGCGCGCCACTCGTCCATGGAGCTGGCGGGCGCGCCGTCGCCCATCGCGCAGCTGCTGGACCAGTGCGTGCCGCGGCCCGCCCCGGCGCCGGCCCCGGCACCGGCCCCGGCACCGGCCCCGGCACCGGCCGCTGCGGAGGTAGGCTGGCTCCTCGCTCTGCCCTGGTGGCCGTGCGGTCAGACAAGCACGCGCGCCACTCGTCCATGGAGCTGGCGGGCGCGCCGTCGCCCATCGCGCAGCTGCTGGACCAGTGCGTGCCGCGGCCCGGCCCCGGCCCGGCCCCGGCACCGGCCCCGGCACCGGCCCCGCTGCCGGAGGTAGGGCTGGCTCCTCGCTCTGTCCTGGTGGCCGTGCGGTCAGACAAGCACGCGCGCCACTCGTCCATGGAGCTGGCGGGCGCGCCGTCGCCCATCGCGCAGCTGCTGGACCAGTGCGTGCCGCGGCCCGGCCCCGGCGCCGGCCCCGGCACCGGCCCCGGCACCGGCCCCGCTGCCGGAGGTAGGCTGGCTCCTCGCTCTGCCTGGTGGGCCGTGCGGTCAGACAAGCACGCGCGCCACTCGTCCATGGAGCTGGCGGGCGCGCCGTCGCCCATCGCGCAGCTGCTGGACCAGTGCGTGCCGCGGCCCGGCCCCGGCGCCGGCCCCGGCACCGGCCCGCTGCCGGAGGTAGGCTGGCTCCTCGCTCTGCCCTGGTGGCCGTGCGGTCAGACAAGCACGCGCGCCACTCGTCCATGGAGCTGGCGGGCGCGCCGTCGCCCATCGCGCAGCTGCGACCAGTGCGTGCCGCGGCCCGGCCCGGCGCCGGCCCGGCACCGGCCCCGGCACCGGCCCCGCTGCCGGAGGTAGGCTGGCTCCTCGCTCTGCCCTGGTGGCCGTGCGGTCAGACAAGCACGCGCGCCACTCGTCCATGGAGCTGGCGGGCGCGCCGTCGCCCATCGCGCAGCTGCTGGACCAGTGCGTGCCGCGGCCCGGCCCCGGCGCCGCCCCGGCACCGGCCCCGGCACCGGCCCCGCTGCCGGAGGTAGGCTGGCTCCTCGCTCTGTCCTGGTGGCCGTGCGGCCAGACAAGCACGCGCGCCACTCGTCCATGGAGCTGGCGGGCGCGCCGTCGCCCATCGCGCAGCTGCTGGACCAGTGCGTGCCGCGGCCCGGCCCCGGCGCCGGCCCCGGCACCGGCCCCGGCACCGGCCCCGCTGCCGGAGGTAGGCTGGCTCCTCGCTCTGTCCTGGTGGCCGTGCGGCCAGACAAGCACGCGCGCCACTCGTCCATGGAGCTGGCGGGCGCGCCGTCGCCCATCGCGCAGCTGCTGGACCAGTGCGTGCCGCGGCCCGGCCCCGGCGCCGGCCCCGCACCGCCCCGCTGCCGGAGGTAGGCTGGCTCCTCGCTCTGCCCTGGTGGCCGTGCGGTCAGACAAGCACGCGCGCCACTCGTCCATGGAGCTGGCGGGCGCGCCGTCGCCCATCGCGCAGCTGCTGGACCAGTGCGTGCCGCGGCCCGGCCCCGGCGCCGGCCCCGGCACCGGCCCCGGCACCGGCCCCGCTGCCGGAGGTAGGCTGGCTCCTCGCTCTGCCCTGGTGGCCGTGCGGTCAGACCAGCACGCGCGCCACTCGTCCATGGAGCTGGCGGGCGCGCCGTCGCCCATCGCGCAGCTGCTGGACCAGTGCGTGCCGCGGCCCGGCCCCGGCGCCGGCCCCGGCACCGGCCCCGGCACCGGCCCCGCTGCCGGAGGTAGGCTGGCTCCTCGCTCTGCCCTGGTGGCCGTGCGGTCAGACCAGCACGCGCGCCACTCGTCCATGGAGCTGGCGGGCGCGCCGTCGCCCATCGCGCAGCTGCTGGACCAGTGCGTGCCGCGGCCCGCCCCCGGCGCCGGCCCGGCACCGGCCCCGGCACCGGCCCCGCTGCCGGAGGTAGGCTGCTCCTCGCTCTGCCCTGGTGGCCGTGCGGTCAGACCAGCACGCGCGCCACTCGTCCATGGAGCTGGCGGGCGCCCGCGTCGCCCATCGCGCAGCTGCTGGACCAGTGCGTGCCGCGGCCCGCCCCCGGCGCCGGCCCGGCACCGGCCCGGCACCGGCCCCGCTGCCGGAGGTAGGCTGGCTCCTCGCTCTGCCCTGGTGGCCGTGCGGTCAGACCAGCACGCGCGCCACTCGTCCATGGAGCTGGCGGGCGCGCCGTCGCCCATCGCGCAGCTGCTGGACCAGTGCGTGCCGCGGCCCGGCCCCGGCGCCGGCCCCGGCACCGGCCCCGCACCGGCCCCGCTGCCGGAGGTAGGCTGGCTCCTCGCTCTGCCCTGGTGGCCGTGCGGTCAGAGACAAGCACGCGCGCCACTCGTCCATGGAGCTGGCGGGCGCGCCGTCGCCCATCGCGCAGCTGCTGGACCAGTGCGTGCCGCGGCCCGGCCCCGGCGCCGGCCCCGGCACCGGCCCCGCTGCCGGAGGTAGGCTGGCTCCTCGCTCTGCCCTGGTGGCCGTGCGGTCAGACAAGCACGCGCGCCACTCGTCCATGGAGCTGGCGGGCGCGCCGTCGCCCATCGCGCAGCTGCTGGACCAGTGCGTGCCGCGGCCCGGCCCCGGCGCCGGCCCCGGCACCGGCCCCGGCACCGGCCCCGCTGCCGGAGGTAGGCTGGCTCCTCGCTCTGCCCTGGTGGCCGTGCGGTCAGACAAGCACGCGCGCACTCGTCCATGGAGCTGGCGGGCGCGCGCCGTCCCCATCGCGCAGCTGCTGGACCAGTGCGTGCCGCGGCCCGGCCCCGGCGCCGGCCCCGGCACCGGCCCCGGCACCGGCCCCGCTGCCGGAGGTAGGCTGGCTCCTCGCTCTGTCCTGGTGGCCGTGCGGCCAGACAAGCACGCGCGCCACTCGTCCATGGAGCTGGCGGGCGCGCCGTCGCCCATCGCGCAGCTGCTGGACCAGTGCGTGCCGCGGCCCGCCCGGCGCCGGCCCCGGCACCGGCCCGGCACCGGCCCCGCTGCCGGAGGTAGGCTGGCTCCTCGCTCTGTCCTGGTGGCCGTGCGGCCAGACAAGCACGCGCGCCACTCGTCCATGGAGCTGGCGGGCGCGCCGTCGCCCATCGCGCAGCTGCTGGACCAGTGCGTGCCGCGGCCCGGCCCCGCGCCGCCCCGGCACCGGCCCCGCTGCCGGAGGTAGGCTGGCTCCTCGCTCTGCCCTGGTGGCCGTGCGGTCAGACAAGCACGCGCGCGCCACTCGTCCATGGAGCTGGCGGGCGCGCCGTCGCCCATCGCGCAGCTGCTGGACCAGTGCGTGCCGCGGCCCGCCCCGGCGCCGGCCCCGGCACCGGCCCCGGCACCGGCCCCGCTGCCGGAGGTAGGCTGGCTCCTCGCTCTGCCCTGGTGGCCGTGCGGTCAGACAAGCACGCGCGCCACTCGTCCATGGAGCTGGCGGGCGCGCCGTCGCCCATCGCGCAGCTGCTGGACCAGTGCGTGCCGCGGCCCGGCCCCGGCGCCGGCCCCGGCACCGGCCCCGGCACCCCCGCTGCCGGAGGTAGGCTGGCTCCTCGCTCTGCCCTGGTGGCCGTGCGGTCAGACCAGCACGCGCGCCACTCGTCCATGGAGCTGGCGGGCGCGCCGTCGCCCATCGCGCAGCTGCTGGACCAGTGCGTGCCGCGGCCCGCCCCCGGCGCCGCCCCGGCACCGGCCCCGGCACCGGCCCCGCTGCCGGAGGTAGGCTGGCTCCTCGCTCTGCCCTGGTGGCCGTGCGGTCAGACCAGCACGCGCGCCACTCGTCCATGGAGCTGGCGGGCGCGCCGTCGCCCATCGCGCAGCTGCTGGACCAGTGCGTGCCGCGGCCCGCCCCGCGCCGGCCCCGCACCGGCCCCGGCACCGCCCCCGCTGCCGGAGGTAGGCTGGCTCCTCGCTCTGCCCTGGTGGCCGTGCGGTCAGACCAGCACGCGCGCCACTCGTCCATGGAGCTGGCGGCGCGCCGTCGCCCATCGCGCAGCTGCTGGACCAGTGCGTGCCGCGGCCCGGCCCCGGCGCCGGCCCCGGCACCGGCCCCGCTGCCGGAGGTAGGCTGGCTCCTCGCTCGCGCGCCACTCGTTCACGGAGCTGACTATAACCTGAGTCTCATTATATCCATCGATTTTAGCCGATCTTTTTGCCTCGAACTAGAACTTGGGAGCAATGTAGCCACACCGCCTATCATACCGCGGTGTGAATGTTCAATGCCTGAAATCCGCATTACGCAACGCGCGGTCAGGCGAGAACTCAACCTCCTAGATGCCCATAAGTCGAGTGGGCCGGATGGCATCCCCGCAGCGGTGCTAAAGACGTGCGCCCCTGAGTTGACATCTGTGTTGACGCGCCTCTAACGTCTTTCCTATAAGTGTAATAGGTTCCATCTTCTTGGAAGGTAGCTAATGTCACCCTATCCCAAAAAGGGTGACCGGTCAGACCCATCAAATTACAGGCCGATAGCGGTGACGTCTTTGCTTTGCAGGGTAAAGGAGCGGGTTGTCAACCAACAACTACTCCAGTACCTTGAGGATTACCAGCTGCTTAATGAACGTCAGTACGGTTTCCGACACGGTCGTTCGGCTGGTGATCTTCTAGCGTTCCTGACGCACCGGTGGGCGGAGGCATTGGAAGGCAATGGTGAGGCTCTTGCCGTCAGCCTCGCCAAGGCGTTTGATAGGGTCTGGCACAAAGCCCTTCTATCGAAGCTACCATCTTATGGAATCCCCGAGGGACTCTGCAAGTGGATCGCTAGTTTTTTGGAGGGTCGGGGCATTAAGGTCGTTGTGGACGGTTCGCTCTGATACCAAAACCATGATTCTTTGTACAAGTTCAGTTGTGTAATATAGTATAATGATTTTCTTTTTTCTTTGTCTATGTTATTGAAATATTTGAATAGTTATTTTGCTATTCTTGACGTACACGATTATTTAAATTGGTTTTTTCGTTCTTAGATAAGTCATATAACTAAACTAACACACCTTTATTTTATGTATATATATATGTTTTATTATATTTTATTTTGTACTTAAAGAAGAAGCTGAGCCAGACGCAGCTTGTGCAACAAGCAGGAGGCCCCAGAAGAGAACTCACTGGAGAAGCAGAAAGAGCAGGAGAAGCTGGAGGAATACGTGAATCATCGTGGCATCAGGTTCACGCCGCAGGAGGAGCCGCCCAACTCCAACCTATGGGCTGGTCTGCGTCAGGGAGTTGTTCAGGTATCGACTCAACTCATGGACACCAAGTGATTCACTGATTCAAATCTCTAACAGCAGCGCTTCAAATGAATCATTCGCTCATCATCTCGGTCTCAAAGTTCAGAGTCGGAGCGCTTCAGTTGATGTCGCTCAATTGCATCTCGGAGTCACTGATACAAATGAATCAATATCAATATTTATATCAGTGTATTTGTATCACATATATCAGATATCAGAATATTTATCAGATAACAGAATGATGCAAATGAAGCACTTTACTGATTCGAATCTTTATACTGATCCGCATACAAATGATCCAATTTCAACAAAGATCCATTTTTCCATCATTACCCACTACTGAGTATAGATCTTTCACAAGATACTATCAATCAATACATAGTATAAAACAAAGTCGCTTTCGCTGTATGTCCGTATGTATGCTTAGATCTTTAAAACTACGCAACGGATTTTTGACGCGGTTTTTTTTAATAGATAGAGTGATTCTTAAGGATGTATGTATGGTTTGTATGTATAATAAATGCATAATATAGTAGAGAAACACTGATAAATTTAAAGGTTTCTAATGTGATGTCGTAAATAAGCACGTTTTTTTGCGCTTATATTGCAAACGCTGGCTGAACCCTACGAGATAGACCAAAATAATGTACCACAGTATTGTACAACTTACAAAAATCCACAAAAAAAGTCCGCGATGGTATATGTCTATCTCTTAGGGATAACCCACCATAACCATTTTTTCACTGCACCCGTGCGAAGCCGGGGCGGGTCGCTAGTATATAATATACTAAAGATAAATAGTTGAACCATCTGGTTGTAATGTCTACCAACGTCGTTCAGACGTGGCCTACCAATGTACCATACAAAATTCAGACAACGTTCCTGTCATATAAATATATTCTCTGTGGAGTATGCTGAGGTTACTTGGTTACGGTTGTTATTCGAATGTCACTTAATTATCTACGCAATAAAATGTAAATATTGAATTAATAGTATCTTATTTAAAAGTGGCGACGAGGATGTCTTACGATAATATTAGAAAAATAAAAAGAGCACGCGCCTCCTTACGGGGTGTCCTTACAAAAATTGATAATTATTTACAAACACAACAAAATTTATCCGAAGACGAAATTGACACAAGGCTACATTTCATTGAAGACACTATTACAAAGTTTAGAAACCTACAAGAAAACATTGAAGATCTCGTTGATGAAGACAATTTTGAAGACGAAATAAATTACAGGTTTGATTTTGAGAATTTATATACAAAAAATAAAAACCACCTTATGTTTACTTTTGAAACCGTTTCGTACTACAAACAACGTGCCAAATACACAAGAAACTTCAGAAGATAACCATTACGCAAATAAAAGCACTCCAAAAATAAATTTTCTTCCGTTACAAGATAAGGAATCTTTCCAAAATTTCCTCAAAAGGTTAAATGTGTATTTCTTACTTAACAACATTATTGATTCCAAGCTCAAAGTGTATGTTTTGATTTCAACACTTCCTCCAGAACTACATGAAAAAATTTGCGATCTATGTTCTCCAGATGATCCAGTGAACAAGGAATTTGAGGAAATTACACAATATATTAGATGAATATTTGGATCCTAAACCTAGTATCTGGACCCTACAACATAAATTTATTTCTCGTTTACAACAACAACAAGAAACCGTAACAAACTACGCTTCGGAACTAAGGAAACTTTCGTCTAATTGTGGTTTTAGATGTTTACATTGTAGCAAATCAATTGCTGAAAATTTCTTATGCTTGCAATTAATTCGAGGTCTCAAAGATGGTGACGTACGCACAAAATTACTTCAAGATAGAAACACAATATCGTTTTCAGAATTAATTCAGATTACATCAGCAATGGAACAAGGAAAAACTGATAACAGTTACATAGCCAGAGACGTACGATTAAACACTGACAATATTTATACTATTTCAACTTCTAACCCAAAATCGATTAGAAAATACAATGCACCACAGACAACCTCATTTCCGATTACAATAAGGGAATTGAGAGGGAAATGTTTCCGGTGTGGGGACATACAACATCGAGCCAATGACTGTAAAATGGTAAATTCCACTTGCTCAAGATGTAAGAAAAAAGGCCACATTTCGAAGGTCTGCTTAAAACGCAATATAAATACTAATCAAGTACATGAATCAACAAGTTCCATAAATGATGATAATTTGGGAGAAATAAATAAAGTTACTAGCGAAATTACTGACAAATATATGATTACCATTTTGATCAATTCTAAGAAATTACAAATGGAATTTTGATACTGGAGCTACTTTGTCCTCAATTTCACTATCAGATTATAAGAAATTACAACTTAAAAATAAAATTTACGAAACCGAGATGAAATTAAAAACTTACACTGGGGAAGTGATTAGGCCATATGGATTTACATATATCAAGGGACAATACAAAAACCAAACATTCCATGGGAAGCTTTACATTATTGACAAAAATGTGGACCCCATATTTGGAAGAAACTGGATGAAGGAGCTTAAGATCGAATTAGCAGATATGAGAATACTACAAAATACAGAAGAATACCCTCACCTAGACCACCTACTGGAAGAGTACTCATCGACAGTATTTCAATCTGATTTAGGTAAGATACCAAATTTTCATGGACACCTTAACATAAAAGAAAACGTACAACCCATTTTTATCAAACCACGACGCATACCCTATGCTCTGAAAACAAAAGTGGACGAGGAAATTGAACGCCTTTGCAAAGAAGGAGTAATAACCAAAGTAGACTACGCCGAATGGGGAACGCCGATTGTACCAATAGTGAAACCAAATGGAACAATCAGACTTTGTGCGGATTACAAGGTAACGCTTAATAAAGTTCTTAAAGATGAAAAATACCCTATACCAATTATAGAAGAGATATTTTCTGAAATGAATGGTGGTCAATTATTTACTACATTAGATATTAATCAAGCCTACTTAAATATGATGATGGACGAGGAAAGTTCCCTTTTACAAACAATTAGTACTCATAAAGGCACTTACAAAGTCAACAGATTAATGTTTGGTGTTAAGGTAGCGCCCAGTTTGTGGCAAAAATTCATGGATCGACTACTACAAGGGATACAAGGAGTAAAATGTTTCTTTGACGACATAATCATTCAAGGGGCGTCGGATAGTCAAATGTTACAAAGATTAAAACAAGTTCTGGAAAAATTAAAGGAAAATAACCTTCGATTGAATAAAAACAAATGCAATTTCTTCAAAAAAAGTATCAATTATCTTGGCCACACCATCGACTCCCACGGCTTACATAAAAACAAAGAGAAAACAAACGCTATTGCTGCAACTGGAAGGCCAACCAATATAAACGATCTAAGAACATTTCTTGGAATGGCGAATTACTACAATAAGTTTATCCCAAATTTAGCATCTATAACAAGCCCACTGAACCGCTTGCTGAAGAAACACACAAAATTTTACTGGACAGCAGATTGTGAAGATAGTTTCAATGCCATCAAGAAAGAAATACTGAGTGATAGAGTACTTACACACTTTGATCGAACAAAACCTTTGATCTTAGCCACTGACGCCTCACCTGTGGGATTAGGAGCAGTTTTATCTCACAAATTTCCAGACGGCTCTGAAAGACCCATAGCCTTTGCATCAAGAACACTGTCAAGCAGCGAACGTAAATATAGCCAGATAGACAAGGAAGCCACGGCTATATTTTGGGGACTTAAAAAATTCTTTTACTACTGTTATGGACGTAAATTCACATTAATTACCGATCACAAGCCATTAACTTCCATTTTTCACCCACACCAAACTTTGCCCACTCTCAGCACTATGAGATTGTTTCATTATGCTCATTATCTATCGGGATTTGACTATGACATAGAGTACAGATCATCTTCAAAACATTCAAACGCAGATTACCTATCAAGATTTCCCACCGAGACGTACAAAGCAAACAGAATAGATCAATGCAGTCATTTCCAATTACAACAAATAAATACCTTAGACGTTTGTCCAGATATAATTTCAAAAGAAACTTTAAATGATCCTGAAATGAAGACGATCTTAGAAGCATTACAACAAGGAAACTCAGTCAGAAGATACGGATATCAAGACAATGAACTTACCTTACATAATGATTGCATACTAAAAGGTACACGTGTAATGATTCCACCAACGCTACGCACTCATATATTAAATGAACTCCACATTGGCCATCCCGGGATGCTGAAGATGAAACTGCTAGCTCGTAGTTATGTTTACTGGAAGAACATCAACCAAGATATCGAGAATAAAGTGAAGTCTTGTAGGGCGTGTCGATTACAACAGAATGAACCAGCAAAAGCTCCATTACATCATGGGAATACCCTACTGAAGCCTGGCAAAGAGTTCACGTCGACTTTGCAGGTCCGATTGGAGGCTACTATTTATTCATCCTAGTGGACGCTTATTCAAAATGGACTGAAATCGTACCTACAAAAACAACTACGAGTAATTGGTGTATTAAAAAGTTGTCTGAAATATTTACTACATTCGGATCTCCGTACACATTAGTATCCGATAACGGTCGGCAATTCGTGTCCCAGGATTTCCAAAGATTCTTGGAGGACAATGGATAACTCAGAAAACGATTGCACCATACCATCCCGCTACAAACGGTCAAGCAGAGCGCTATGTACAAATTATTAAGAAAGCTTTGCGAGCAATGGCGGAGGAGGGAGGCGATATTAACGATAAATTGAACACCCTCAAGGCTCGGTTGAGACGCACACCAAATTCCAATGGTCTTTCTCCCTATCAACTTATGTTCAGACGTGAGGTAAGAACAAAATTACATGTCATGGTACAGCAACCCTCCACCGCCAATGACTCTCGTGACACAAGAAGGCAGATAGAATTAAGAAAACAATTCAAACAGGGTGACCGTGTTCAGGCTCGGAGTTACAATAGCACCACAGATGGGAGTTTGGCACTGTGACTCGACGGTTGGGGCGTGTCCATTATGAAGTAACGACGGATAGTGGGGAGGTATGGAGACGTCATCTGGACCAGTTGCTACCGGCACTTCTGGTGCGGTAGCGAGGAATGGCCGAGGAGGCGTGTCATATAAATATATTCTCTGTGGAGTATGCTGAGGTTACTTGGTTACGGTTGTTATTCGAATGTCACTTAATTATCTACGCAATAAAATGTAAATATTGAATTAATAGTATCTTATTTAAAAGTTCCCATCTCTTTTTCATCCCTTGTCACACAATATGACTATTATTATTATTGAGGGATAAAAAGAGTCCGTCGTCGGCGGCAGGTTCCTGATCTCGCTGTGCAACCCGCTGGACAGCCAGAACACGTCGAGCATGGTGCAGCTGGGCTGGCGCTGGCGGCACCGCGCTGGATGGCCGCGGACCTGCTGCCACGCTACCCCGCGCTGCTGCGCCTGCTGCGCGACCCGCTCTGCCGCCACCTGCTCAGTGTCAGTGCACCATTACATTGTTTCTTTTGGCCGGCACCGCGCTGGAGGTGGCCGCGGACCTGCTGCCGCGCTACCCCGCGCTGCTGCGCCTGCTGCGCGACCCGCTCTGCCGCCACCTGCTCAGTGTCAGTGCACCATTACATTTCTTTCTTTTCCCCTCAGGAGAGATGCTGGGAATCCTCACGAGGAGCACGAAACGTGCCCAGGATACCTCCGCCACGGCACACTCACACGACTGGAGTGGTTCTTTTTATGGAATAGGGTAGCAAACGAGCCAGCGGGCGCGAGGAAATCGCGTCCGCGGATACAGCGACCCGGGAGGACCACGCCCCTTCGTGACCGGGGGTCGTCGTCGGTGGTGGAGATCGGGGAGGTATTGTAGCCTCTCCCTGTATCGGCGGGGGAGGGAGCGGAGGCTGGGGGTACCCGGATGTCGCCTGGCGTTCCCGGGGCTCCCTACATCCCTGAGGTTTTAGTGGGTAGGCCTCCCCCTTCTGGGAGGAGAGCCCCACATAACCGCCGGCTCGCCACAGCCGGGGTATGCAATTTAATGCATTTTCCTCAGGGGACCAAAAAAGAAAAAAAGGGCAGTAAACGATCAAACAGATCACCTGATGGTAAGCGATAACCGTTGCCCATGGACACCTGCAATACCAAAGAAATCACAAATGCGTTGCCGGCCTTTTAAAAGAGAATAAGGGGGGAATTGGGCCTCCAGTACCCTCACTGAATCGGCGAAACACAGCGCAAGCGCTATTTTATGCCAGTTTTCTGTGAGGCCGTGGTATCACTCCGGTCGAGACGGCTCAATTCGTGCCGAAGTATGACTCTCCCACGGTAATCCGACCCGATCGCGTGACCCACCAACTAAACTCAGCCTGAGCCTTGGCCATAAGGGCCCTACGGCTTGAATGGAAGTATACCATTTGCACCACTTGTCATTTCATTAGCAATGTGCCGTGTACAGTTTGACTCGAGTCAGACTCGATTCCTGCTCTGGACTCGCCTACTCGAATACCAATTTATTTCGATTCGAGTACGTCGGACTCGATTCCGGTACTCCTGACAGGAAGAATCGGTTCCTACTCGTTAGCTCGATGCTATTTATACGAATCTTACTGACTCGAGTCTAGTATTTGAGTTTGGTTAACCCGCTTGTACTCGCAAACTGTTTACATAAGCTACTATGCTCTATGTCTTTATTCAATATTTATTATATTTTTATAAAAATTGCAGTATTATTATTTTTATGTCATTGTGCTTAATCTAACCTATACGCTGTTTGCAGCTAACTCTAGACTCTAGTTCTGGACTGGACTTTCTAGTCTTTCGCAGACTCGAATCTAAGAATCGGTCTCTAGTCTAGAAATATTAGAATACCAAACTGGGCTCGAATCAGGGAATCGAGTCGTGATTTGAATACCGTTTAAACTGACTCGAATTGACTCGATCCACCAAAAACAGTGACTCGGCACATCACTACATTTTATGCCATAGCATGAGTGATGACTAGAGATCGGATAATCGGATGCATATTTACCTAAAGTTAGTTTAAGACAAAGTATGGAAACGGCTTTTTATTGTTTTGTTAAATAAAAATCCCGGGATTGCGGAATTGGATAGCCGGATATTTATTTATTTACCTAATTTAGTTTTTGACAAAGTATGGACCTGTCTTTTTATTTTATTTCCATAAATAAAAATCCCGGAATTCCGGTACTGTAGAACATTTTGGTAAATACGTATACATAGTTGTATAAATGAACCCGGAGTCTCGGTCTTTTGAAAATAAATACCACGTGCTAATTTAGTAATTTTCAACAATATCACAACGTTAAATTTGCAGTCCCGTATTTTCCCGGGATTTTTATTTAACAAAATGTATATGTAAATGAAGCGGCTTTTTAAAAGCCGCTTCTATAATTTGTGAGCCAAAAATTAACTTTAGGTAAATGTGCATCCGATTATCCGATCTCTAGTGATGAGTGTCAATTATTTTCAAACAGTTGCTGAGCACGGAGAGGATAACTATATTCGCGATGGACCTCCAGGTTTCCTTCCTTCTTTTCGAAGCGCTGCGGTTCCACCTCAAGTTCCAGATGGAGGCTTTCTTCAAGAAAACTGATCGAAATCATTTCCACGGACACCACCAAAGCTATCTACGAGCTGAAGGAGATCCAGCACCTGGCCCTCGAGAGCTTGGCCCAGATGTTCAGGGTACCGGGCCTCTGCACAGAGCTGTACCTGAACTACGACTGTGATATCTACTGCATGAACGTCTTCGAAGAATTGACCAAGTTGCTTTCGAAGAATGTGGTGTCGTCGTCCGCTTATAACATACACACGTTGTCTTTTGGAGGCGCTCATGACGATTATAGATGCAATAGAGATGGGATGCAGCCGGAGAAAGTGGAGAGTGGGTATGAGGTGGAAGCTCCTAGTGAAGAAGACAGTGTTCCTGGAAGTACGGACGGGGGGTCACGTGTCGCTGGAGCTCGGGGCTCGGGACGAGGGGGTGCCCGCGGGCGGGGGCGGGCGCGGGGGCGGGGCGGCGGGGCAGGGCGGGCCGGCACCGGCCCTCGCTGCTGCTGCCCACGGAGGCGGAGCTCGACAACATTAGGAACATGAAAAAGGTACGTTCAATCAAATCCTACTCATATTGTAAAACAACCTCGAAAGTTTGCCAGTATGGTTTGTGTTGTGTTGATTCACACTATTCATAGAGCCATGTTTGGTAACAACATTATTTATAATATTGTATTATTTTTATATGTGTATGTAAACATACATACGACTGTAATCGTATTAGGTATGATTGTATATTATATTATATTTGTATTTTATATTATATTATTATGTAGCTTAAATCACGTATCTTTATAAGACACGGTCCTTTATAAGGCTTGCGCGGGATACAGATCCAACGCGTAGAGGCATTTAAGCGAAATTTAATGAAAGTGTGCGTGGAGTGTACCAACTGGGTCTAATCTCTATCTGCACCATGAAAAATGCAGCCAAAGACTATACCAGTTAGATGCACAGAAACTATTGTCATTAGTGGTCAAAACGTTTGTGGCCTATTGGCATTTCGATTTAGGTGGTAATGAAAACCGGGCTATGGAAGAGACTCCAGTCACCTGCCTTCTCAAAGCCTCCTAATTGTATTAAATATGGCAGGTGATGACTCGCCGCTCACTAAATGGGCCTTCCAAAAAAGCAGACCAATATTGGTGCGAAGAGAGCAACATTGGTGTGAACGGCTAAGGGTGTAGAGAGGTGTGTCTGCGACAGCGATCGAGACGCCGTCGGCGTTATGACATTATTACACTTCCACCCTTCGAGCATCTGCTCTTGCGACTCCACTCTGTCCGGCTGGTTAAGGCAAGACAGAGGCGGGTGGCATACGCCCCCCTGAAGCACATCGGTTACCCTCGTGACGCAACTCACCGATAGCTCGCCACATGCTGCCCTGAGAGAGACTGACTGCACTGATGGGGCATTTATGGCAGTCAAGGGGCATTAAATGCCCCACCAGCGGGCGATGGGGCCGTCACTTCCCTACGCCTTAATATTATAATTATTAACATTGTAAAGAGGAGATAAAAAATAGACCTTCAGAGTTTCTTGCCTGTTCTTCTCGAGAAGGCTCTCCCAATTTCCGAACAGGTGTCGAGTCAATATATTTTTTTCTTTTTTTTCCTTATTCGTACGTACGGACAAGGTTTTTGTTTTTTTTTTAAGCTTTTTTTTTTGTTTTGTTTGTTGACGTCAATAAGTGCCTGTAAAGGTCTATATTGAATAAATATTATTTTGATTTTGTTGCTCTTTCACTACTGAATGGATTCTAATGCAACTTTACAATAATACAGCTCATACATCACAATAACACATAGGCTGCCATTTATAAAGATATAAGTTATAGTCGTTCCAACCATTTATTTTACTTTTGACAGGTCGAATTCTAATCAATTAGTGTTGTACCAATGTATTACGGATACGATGTTTTGTAATAATCGATTTTAGTCTGGAAGAACTTTTAATCGATTTATCAGGGATATTTTATTTTTGCTTAAATACATATTTCATATTATTTAGAAACTCCGCCCGCGGCTTCGCCCGCGTTATATTCGAATTTCCCACAGGAAGGATATGTTTTCCGTCGGTAAAATTATCTTATGTCCTTTCTCGGGCTTTAGACTATCTGTGTACCAAATTTAATTTAAATCGGTTCAGTAGTTTTAACAATATTTCCATACAACCTATTATCCCTCCTTTTAACCTTTTTTTGCATGAAAAAGTAGCCGATGTCCTTTCTCAGGCTCTAGACTATCTGTGTACCAAATTTCATTTAAATCGGTTCAGTAGTTTTGGCGTGAAAGCGAAACAGACAGACAGACAGAGTTACTTTCGCATTTATAATATTTGTATGGATTTGGGCACAATAATTTTCGCATACCCACTAATTCAGTCCTCCCAAAATATTATACTTTGAACTTTGCAAAATAAAAGCTCACTACCTTATGAAGCATTTTTTCCATTAATCGGGGTCCGCTGCTCCAAACTTTACTTAGAGACAGTGGCGCCCTCGTCTGCGGAATCAGTCAGTAAATCACTAATATTATGTGACAGTCAGTAAATCACTAACAAGACAAAAAATATAATATTCTCTGATTGGGATCGGGAAATTGAATTTGACAACATACCTACACAAGAGTGAATAATAAACATTGCAGATGATTCAAGCGACGATTCGAGTTCGTATGAAGAATCCGACGATTCGTTATAAAAAAACAATATAAAAATATTTTGGTTGTTTTATTTCATGTTATAGGTATGATGAGAAGATTATATCTCCTTGATACAATTTTAACGTGTTGTCTATTACTGCAATTCAAAACTCAGTTGTCAGCTGACTTAACTGCAAATAAGTGTAATCGATTATTTGCGATTCATTAGTTTGCACCGAATACTTTTGATCCTGTCTAGATGCGATAGAACGTAACTCTTTTCATAACGGAAATGAATTATCACTTATATTTTATGAATAGAGCTATTTACGGCATATTGATGTATTTAGTGGGTAATAATTAAGATATATAAATATTATTGGGTAGTTTATATATTTCTCTGTATGTATTAAAGCATGTGTCAAAAGTAAAATAAATGGTTGGAACGAGTATAATCGAAATATTAATCCTGAGCAGACGAAGTCACAGACACAAGCTAGTATAATAATTATTATGGTATTTTAATAATATATTTGTATAGTATATTTAGTTAATTTCTGCACGATTAATTTGCTTTTGCACGATAAATTATAAGCATTAACTATGAAATCGTACGCTATGAAGTCATCCTTAAGTCCCCATAAATTTTAATCGCCAACACATTTGGAACTTTCAGTGGGTGACACAAGGCACAGAGTTGTTTAACCAGAAGCCAGAACGCGGTATAGAGTTTCTACAGGAACATGGCGTGTTGAAAACCCCGTTAGATCCACACGAAGTAGCTATTTTCCTCAGAGAGAATCCAGATCTAGATAAGAAGATGATTGGTGAGTGCTTCTATAACGATCTCTCATAATATTCATTATGATTTCTCATATATTGACAACACAATAATTCAGGTCTACTTAAGAGCTATTTCCCTATTTACAGTTTGTCAAATACAAAGTTTGGATATAACTTAATCCATAATAAAAAACATTTAACATAGACATAACTTTATTTGCAACCTTGACACAAAATATAAACCAGAACATTATTAAAAATACGTAGGTAACATTGTGCCCTAGTAGCAAACAGGTCTCGGCTCAGCGTTGTGCTTCACATAGCGCGAAGCGCTGATATTCCGGCGAAACCCTTTGAGAGGGTAAGTAAACCAGACAGCAGACACACAGAGAGAAACAGACAAACCTAAGCATACATATTACATTAATAAATAAAGCGCAATACGTGAATGTAGACAGATAATATTAATATATATATACACACATACATACATATACACATACATACATATACATATACTAGCTGACCCGCGCCCACTTCGTTGGCATAATATAATAATCCCCGAAGCGAGCACGAAAGCGAACTGAATTAAACCCGAAGCCATCGCGCGCCGTCCGCTGATGATGATGATGATGATTGATGATGATGATGATGATGATTGATGATGACACTCCGCAATAATGTGGCTTTCTATTGGTGAAAGAATTTTTAAAATTGATGATGATGATGATGATGATGATGATAATTTGAGATTTAAACTATCCTATCTCTCAAGTTGGATCGAACTGCACATGGTGTGCGAATTTTATTATAATCGGTTAAGTAGTTTAGGAGTTCATTGAGCACAAACATTGTGACATGAGATTTATATATATTAGATTAGATTAGACTAGCCGACCCGCGCCCGCTTCGTTGGGCATAATATTAATAATCCCCGAAGCGAGCACGAAAGCGAACTGAATTAAACCCGAAGCCATCGCGCGCCGTCCGCTGATGATGATGATGATGATGATGATGATTGACACTCCGCAATAATGTGGCTTTCTATTGGTGAAAGAATTTTTAAAATTGATGATGATGATGATGATGATGATGACAACTATCCTATCTCTCAAGTTGGATCGAACTGCACATGGTGTGCGATTTTTATTATAATCGGTTAAGTAGTTTAGGAGTTCATTGAGCACAAACATTGTGACATGAGATTTATATATATTAGACTAGCTGACCCGCGCCCGCTTCGTTGGGCATAATATTAATAATCCCCGAAGCGAGCACGAAAGCGAACTGAATTAAACCCGAAGCCATCGCGCGCCGTCCGCTGATGATGATGATGATGATGATGATGATGACACTCCGCAATAATGTGGCTTTCTATTGGTGAAAGAATTTTTAAAATTGATGATGATGATGATGATGATGATGACAACTATCCTATCTCTCAAGTTGGATCGAACTGCATATGGTGTGCGAATTTTATTATAATCGGTTAAGTAGTTTAGGAGTTCATTGAGCACAAACATTGTGACATGAGATTTATATAATTATATTAGATTAGATATACACATACAGATACATATTTCCCAATTAGCCATCAGCATACAAATGGAGAGTCAGCATATCTATCAGGCAAACCAGTTCTTTGTTTTTGTAACACATGTTTTTTTAATTTTTTTTTAAACGTAGATTTACACTTCAGTTGCCGCGAAAACTTCCCCTAAACGCCGCAGTCTTATGCTGCTGATATGACAGTAGAAATCTAGTTGGTCTTCTCGAATACCCATATTTTTGCAGGTAGGCTGAGTTTAGCATACAAATATTCGGGTTGTTGGTTTATTAAAATGTCATGAACCAAGCATCCCATATGTACCAGTCTCCGTGAGTTTAAGTTTAATATACCTGAGTCATTAAGATATGGTGATATATGAGACCGAAATGGTGTATTATAACAGAAACGATAGCAAGCATTTTGTACCCGTTGCAAGATACGAGCATATTTTGACAATAATCTCGTCTCGGCCCATATACTAAGTCACCATAATTCAACTTAGATAAGATTAGTAATTCAACTACTTTTAACCTGACTTCTTCACTTAAGAGATTGCGGATCTTATAGAGAATCTTTAGACGATAGAAGCAGTTCCGAACCAGTTCAATGAGATGCTTTTCAAAACGCAACCTGTCATCAAAAATAATTCCTAGATTTCTAGCTTCCTTCATCTTTTCGAGATCTTGATCAATAATTTGCACTTTTGGATTCTGCTCTTCAATCAGTCTTACTTGTTGCTTAGTGCCTATAATTAAAAATTTTGATTTCGATGGATTCAAGACCAGTGCATTTCTCTCCGCCCATTCTGATATACGGGTTAGATTGTAGCGTTTTATTTATGATAGTTAAGAAAAAAAGAAATTTTGCCAGCTAAGCTCAGATCAGGGTGTGGGTATAATCCTTATCGGAATCGAACCGACCTGGTGATGTATGTAGATATTTAGGATTAATGATATGGGCGCCTCCACATAAATACAAACAGACCTTCAAATGGTGAGGTGATAAAATTAAACCAAGAAATTTATATATGTAAGTTTATAATTACATTTTAAATTAAAACATTTATACACAAATCAAAAAAGAAATATATATATATATAATCGTCCCCCATTCAATGGGCACGGTATTTGCACACATTACACTTTAAGTTCAGTAAGTGTTGAGCTGAGCCATCCTCCATTCGTCACCCAAGGTGAATGTCACACAAGAAAAATTAATTCGTCCAAAATACGGTGGTTCACACACGTAATATAGTAAGAATGGTAAGAGGTCACCTTATACGTTGAGATTCCATCGGTGATGGCAGGGATTTCCGTTGATAAGTACGACAACCTACATCACCGCATGGCTGGGTGCATGAAGTCAGGTTGAGATGAAACGGCCCAAACGCCCTATATTTGTGGTGATTACGAGGTATACCGTGAACCCTACAACAATGTACAAAACATGAAATATCTATCCCACGAACATGTGGGGGAAATCTTTAGAGACAAACAAAACAAGAAATTACAACTCACCATTATCTGGGATTGCAGGACGAAACAATTAAGGCATTAAGCCGTTATTAAAAGAAATATTAAAAAGAAAACATAAATAAAAAAGAAAAACTAATTCGTTTTCATGGTGGCCTAAAGCGGCACATCCGCCAGGAGAGGAACGCCGAAAGACCCATCCTTCGCGTCCTCCTCGCCGACGTCAAAATGACAGCCAAGACTCGAAATAGCCAATAAATAGCCACGGAGGGATCGCCATAGAGCAAGCCGTCACGTTCCGAATTGGAAGCATCACCGAGTGAAGAAAAGGCGGACTTGTCCAACAAGGAGAAAGAAACGAAAACTTCTTTTAATAAACCAAAACAAAAGAATTTGTTTTAAGTAAACTCCTAATAGATAATATTAGTTGTGAAAATATGTTAAGGTTTACTATTACAGTCTATGGCTTCACCCTATCAAACCTCTAAAACCATAGATCTGTATATTGAAATTTAAGTTTTAAATTACAACCCCAACTAAAACTCCTATCACAGACTCAACACCATCTGTATGTTAATTAAATGAATACAGAAACTAAATGTTTTGTCCCTATGTCCATCTTGTTATAAGTAAAATTTATGAAATATAAATTAAGACAAAAAAATTGCATTTATGCTGAGGCTGTACAGGTTCCGATCCCTTCACTCTTACTTTCACTTAAAAAGGTTAACAAAAAAAACTAAATATCTGTCACAAAATCCTAATAGGACATGTAAACAAGAATTAAATTTGTAAATTAATAATGAAATTAAAAGCATTTTGATGATTAAATTGTGCTGAAAACAATAGTAAAAAATAACACGTTACAAGAAGTACGCGACTTTAGTAGCAGTTTCTTCAGGGTGAAAGGAAATGAATACCTGGACATCATCCGCATACAGATGGTATTGGGAGTTACGCACATGTTGTGTCATATCAGCAGCATAAATAACAAAAAGCAGAGGACCCGAAATCGAACCCTGTGGGACTCCCCGTGGAACAGGTTTTACCGCGGAATTCAGCCGCACCCCGTCTGACCCCACAACTTCAACATACTGAGACCGACCACAAAGGTAACTTTCAAACCATGCTAATGATGTGGCGTCAATACCGTAATAAGACAGTTTAGCGAGAAGAAGTCTAACGTCAAGACTGTCAAATGCACGGGAAAAGTCAAGCAGTGATAGAATAGTCCCATTACCATCATCTTGAGCCGCCAATATCGAATCGACTACATCCAATAATGCAGTAACTGTTCTTTTTCCTTTTCTGAATCCAGACTGTACTGCTGGTAAAATTTTATGTGTCTCAATGTATTTACTCCGCTGAACATGTACAACTTTTTCAATAATTTTTGACAGGAAGGGTAAAATACTGATTGGGCGAAGATCTTTAGGCTCAGTAGGATTAGGAATTTTTGGGGTAGGTATTGGTGTGAGTGTAAGAAATATTTCTTCTTTCTCCAGCTGTTTAAGTCACTAGGTCAATCGACCTTATGTTATGTTAAAAAAAAAAAAAAAATAAAAGTACTGTTGCCGCGTTTTTTCACACATCAATGTCATATAATGTCAAGTTTTTATAGTGTAAAGCAACAAATTCTTAAGTGAAGTGAGGAAAATTAAAACCCATAATCAATCAAATCTGTGCATTTTAATTCACATATAATAAACAAACATTTTGGTCCAATCGAAGTCGGATTGTCAGTAAGTACAAATGCAAATATTGTGATCTGTGAAATAGGAAGACGGTCTGTGCATTTGTGTGCTCTCTGTGCATTTTAATTCACATATAATAAACAAACACCAGCCCTGTTCCCAATTTTATTTGGGGTGGCGCAACACGTCTTCTTCTTCCACTCTCCTCTATTACTCGTCATTTCGACACTCACTCTTTTCTTCATCATATCGACATTCACACAGACAGTCCATCCCTGATTATTTCGGTCTTCCTTTTCCCACACGCCCATGTCCATAACTTACTCGTAGAGTATATTTATTATTATTTATTTAGTACGAATATGCAATGAGTATTATATTATTGAACGCCGACCGGTTACAGGCGAGTATATCTGCAAGCGATCGAGCCGCGAGGAAGAAGATGGGTGCGTAAGCGTTCTGAGCGCGTTTGCCGAGAGCTTCGACTACGCGGGACTGCGCATAGAGCAGGCGCTGCGGCTCTACCTAGAGACCTTCCGGCTGCCCGGCGAGGCGCCGCTCATCTTCCTCGTCATGGAGCGCTTCGCCGAGCGCTGGCACGTACGTCCTTCGTACACCACCGCCGCTCCACCTGACGCGTGCGCCACTGTACACCACACCGCCGCTCCACCTGACGCGTGCGCCACTGTACACCACACCGCCGCTCCACCTGACGCGTGCGCCACTGTACACCACACCGCCGCTCCACCTGACGCGTGCGCCACTGTACACCACACCGCCGCTCCACCTGACGCGTGCGCCACTGTACACCACACCATTATATCTTTTGGACTTCATGTCGGGAAAGTAATTTTTATTCAGTGGTTTTTCTTTGACAGTCGACGAACGGCGAACCGTTTGCGAACACGGATGCGGCGTTTCGTCTCGCGTACGCGGTGATCATGCTGAACATGGACCAGCACAACCACAACGCGAAGAAGCTGAACGTGCCTATGACAGTGGAGGATTTCGTGAAGAACCTGCGCGGGTGCAACGGGTCCGGGGACTTCGACCAGGCGATGCTGGAGGCCGTCTACCATTCTATCAAGTGTGTGCTAGCTTTGTATCATTCCGTTGGATTATATACAGGCGTGAACGTTAAACTTCTTATTTAACACTCAGTTCATCCATCATCAGAAATCAAAAAGAAAATAGACCTATTTTGAACATATGTATATGTGTGAACGTGTTCGATATGTTCATTGACAAGTCGCAAAATTTGACAGATATTTTAACGGAGTGATAAGGATGGATGCTTTTCTCGATTTTTATATTCTGATTATATTTTGGCCCTTATTTAGACTTGCATATTCAGTTATACAATGCGTAATTATTTTACACGACTTTGGAAAACGTCATTCCACTGCCTAGTTTTGTCTTATCTCTGTAAACTCCAGTACGATCAAATAGTTTTTATAATATGTATGATGGCAACCCCAATTCGAGAGGTTTTTATAAACAACTTGAGTGATAATAATATTTCGGCTTCTGATTGACGGCGTCTCACCGACTAATCACGCCGCTCCCGAGGTCGGGAGGTCGGCTTGCGATTGACCAGTGGTGGCGTTGCAGGAACGAGGAGATGGTGATGCCCGCGGAGCGGGTGGGCCCGGTGCGGGACGCGTACCTGTGGCGCGTGCTGCAGCGGCGCGGCGCCTCGCCGGCCGCGCGCTACGTGGTGGCGGCGCCGCGCCACCCGCACCACCTGCGGCTGCTGGCCGCCGTGCCCTCCGCGGTGAGTGGGGCCCCGCCTGCAGCGCCGCGCCACCCGCACCACCTGCGGCTGCTGGCCGCGTGCCCTCCGCGGTGAGTGGGGCCCCGCCTGCAACTGCTGGCCAATGTGCCGAGCCCTCCGCGGTGAGTGTGGCCCCGCCCGCGACTGCTGGCCACCGTGCCGTGCCCTCCGCGGTGAGTGGGGCCCCGCCTGCCTCGCGCGCCGCGCCACCCGCACCCCCCTCCCCATGCCTCTGCGCGCCTGCTGGCCCCCCACGGGGCCCCCGTGTGGGGGCCCTGCCCCGCGGTGAGTGGGGCCCGCTGCAGCGCCGCGCCACCCGCACCACCTGCGGCTGCTGGCCGCCGTGCCCTCCGCGGTGAGTGGGGCCCCGCCTGCAGCGCCGCGCCACCCGCACCACCTGCGGCTGCTGGCCGCCGTGCCCTCCGCGGTGAGTGGGGCCCCGCCTGCAGCGCCGCGCCACCCGCACCACCTGCGGCTGCTGGCCGCCGTGCCCTCCGCGGTGAGTGGGGCCCCGCCTGCAACTGCTGGCCAATGTGCCGAGCCCTCCGCGGTGAGTGTGGCCCCGCCCGCGACTGCTGGCCACCGTGCCGTGCCCTCCGCGGTGAGTGGGGCCCCGCCTGCAGCGCCGCGCCACCCGCACCACCTGCGGCTGCTGGCCGCCGTGCCCTCCGCGGTGAGTGGGGCCCCGCCTGCAGCGCCGCGCCACCCGCACCACCTGCGGCTGCTGGCCGCCGTGCCCTCCGCGGTGAGTGGGGCCCCGCCTGCAGCGCCGCGCCACCCGCACCACCTGCGGCTGCTGGCCGCCGTGCCCTCCGCGGTGAGTGGGGCCCCGCCTGCAGCGCCGCGCCACCCGCACCACCTGCGGCTGCTGGCCGCCGTGCCCTCCGCGGTGAGTGGCCCCGCCTGCAACCGCCTGCGAATGTGCCGGCCCTCCGCGCGGTGAGTGTGGCCCCGCCCGCGACTGCTGGCCACCGTGCCGTGCCCTCCGCG
>JAYEAL010000204.1:0-25335 GCA_036419045.1 Scirpophaga incertulas
CCAACAGCTATTATTTGAAATTCTTTCATGCAATGCAAAGTTTTAACTATGATCGTAAATGTAGTGTCATATTGTTAACTAGAGTTATTAAATATTTAAACAAACATGAAGGCAAAAATATTACTCATATCTACCGCAAGCCACTCATACAGTACCCCGCTAAACCCAATCAAAATAAGTCTGTTTTATCTGCCTATTTATTTGTATTTGACAAAAACGAGCTGTATATACTCGTGTTATTAATATAAGCGTTGTTTAATAAAGCAACAAAAAATTTGTTCTGATTCGTAAAATAAAATCTGATTATAAAGCATATTGATAACAATCGTATGGTTAATCGAACAAGCAGCAGGGTAATTGAAAACAAACAGTCGTAATGAGAAACTCTAATTGCCTTACATAGTCATAATACACAGTCAACTTTCAATAATATTTTGAAGGGTGCTCGAGATGAGTTATTTCGTAGGATATATATGTGGATTCATATAATTAAACACGTGATTTTGAGAAAATACGATTTATAAAAATTAATAAGAAATACAAAATATTTTCTTATTATATTCAAAATAAGGACCATAGAATTATTTTTTTTTTAAATTATAATGATTATTTGAATGTTTTAACAAGTTTTCCGAACAAACTGACAATAGCAGCGAGCTTTGAATGTGGCGTGTAGTACTCGTAGATATGAGTAATATTATAGTTGTATTCTTTTTTTAATAAAACAGTTTTAGTAAAAGCAATACCTTTGTATTAGAATATTTCTATTTTATAAACATAACGTAGTAATGGATGTATAAAATTAGATAATTAAGCAAAATATAAGGATGTATCTACGATATATTTTCGGATATAAACGTTTGATTAAACAAAATTAAAAAATAATTTAATGAACCTGTTTAAAATTGAATCAAACAGAAGCGTAAACGGAATAACCTGCTGTTAAAGCCCATGTGGAAACCAATGTGAAAAACGTGAAGGAGCTGGGGAGCAATTTGTAAGCAATCCCTTTGGGAGTCGTGTTTTAAGGTCCAAGCCAAAGTTATATAATTAACTTATATCGACCTAAACTCGCATGATTGTGAAAATAGAGATATAACTCAGTTGACAGCTTTCTTATCAATAGTTGTCTAAGCTTTAATACTAACATTAGCTACATTATTCCTTGGTTTGGTTAAAATTTGATGAGAAAAAATGTTTGACAATTTTTAAATTAGAAATCCCGTTGCCAGAAACTTCACCCGTTTGAAAAGTAATTTCAAAAAATTTCGTCATACCTTGGCAGGTGTAGAATAACAAAGATGATACTAAAGTTATCTGTTTAAAATATTTGGAATATATTGGAATATATATACAAACGTGGGCAAAGGCGCGGGCGAGTTAGTAATTTTATACACGTTTTAATTAATATTCTGTGAAAAAATAATCTTTTTAATGTTAACAAATACACTTTTTTCATCGTAATCGATTCTAATACCTGATTTAAAGCCTTAAGCTTTTAGGGAAAATATTTATGGAACAAATCCTTTTATGAAGAATTTTACTAAAACTGGCGATACCTTGTGATGCCGGATTTTTAACAAGTCGCTCTTAATTGACTGAATTCATGCAAAAATATACCTTAATGCTGAAAATATAGAGCTCACTTTATTATACACGAGATTAGTTTGTCGCCTGAAAAATGACAATAAAACAAATGACGGGTGAAAGTTTTTTAATCCCTCCGCGCTTGCTTGATAAAGGTTTGTATTGTTTTGTTTTCTTTGTTGAATTTCTTAAAATTGAAAAGGCTCAGTTGAATTCCGTTGAGTATAAATTTCTCATCTTGTTTGTAGGTTCTTTGTCGATGGAATTTCTTGGCGCGGCGTCTTTCAAGAACTTTAAAAGTAACATATATTGTATGTAACCTGATATACTTACTTGGTAAAATATTTTATTTGAAATATAAGGAGTACACATATACATAAATTTTACTGACCTTTCTAAAAGTATTAATCGTAGGTAGATATATAATAATTGTATAGTATTAAAAACGGAGTCATTTTTAATTATAATAAGAAAAGTTATTATTAATATTAACTTTTTACCAATTAACTTATTAATATTATTTTATATTTTAGTAAATAAATATAAGAAATATCATATAATGTAAAAGATATGTGTATGGAGTATGCAGGAGCCTGACGTGGGCACTATAATCACTATATAATGATTCCAGAGTACACAGATTGGTTTGATACCGTAAAAGATCTCTGATAAGAATGTGTAGAATGTGTAGCTTCGCTGTGGCTATTCACGTGACTATTTACGGATGACTGCTTAAAAGATTTGAAAAATTATTGAACCCCGCATATAGGAAACATTTGATAGATGATTAGTTCATTCTCAATGAGATTAGGAAGGAACAAATCAACTGTCAAGTACTTCCTATATGCTGACGATGACATATTTTAGCATTGTCGGGGAAGGAGTTGCTAGACAAGGTTAACTGTATTACGGAGCATTAAAAAGACATGGAATGAAAGTAAAGGTAAGCAAATAGAAAGGGACGATATTTGAAAGAGACGAAAAGATGTCAAACTGTAATGTTATGATCGGCAACGAATATTTAGAGCATGAGTTTATGTATGTGGGATATCTGTTTACAAGAGACGATAAGTTTGAGTTGGACACGAAAGTATAATAATGGCAGGAAACAAATTAAATTGAGCTATAAATATCTTCATTAGTAACCAGACCTTGTCAAAAACGGCCCGTTTAGCTGTGCATAGAGTTTAGTTGGTACATCCTATAGTATGTCCATATAGTATATGGAAGTGAATGCTGGGTGTAGCAAAAGAATGATTAATGCAGTGACAATGACTTTGCTAGGAATGACTGCAGTGACGATGAAGGATTAATTGCGAAATAAGGAATAAGAGAAATTTGCGCGGTGTGAAAGATTTATTAACAAATTCGAGAAGAGAATAGTTAGATAATTTGGGCACGTAGAAAGGATAGAAGAAAGACGTCTTACAAAAGAAATTTATAAAACAAATGTGACTGGGTAAGTTGGTGAGGGTCGACATCGACGAAGATACTTAAAGACCAAATAAGACAAATGCTGAAGAAATGCAAATTGAAAAGTATGTACCTGTAACCGGCGAGCGTAGAAGAAAGTATTAATAAAAGTCAAGGAAGCTAGCGATGCTAGAGCGTAGCATTCATTATGATATTATTCATCATTATGAGACCGGAACCAAAAATGATTTCTGATAACGAAAATTGGCTGACGAAAAAAAAAAGAAAAACAATTGCGGATTTTTTTTCTAATATTTGAGGATTTTTTATATTTATTATTATAAACAAGGGTTTGACCCGAACCGGCGAAAATTGGAGGAAATCTACCTCCCTCCCCTTCCTCGTCGTCAAATTTGGGACATGAGACCGCACAGAGCGGCCCTAAAAGATATGCTTATAAGACTTACATGACAAATAACAAGTTCAGGAAATAGCCAAATTCATAAAGGATCTTAGAAGTTGTGCTGGAAATACTGTAACACTTTTTTTTCACTGATTTTAAGTACTATTAAAGACACTTTTTTTTATTCATATTGATTAAATTCACATTTACAATTGTATCTTGCATTGGTTATGTTTTCGTCGAATTGTTACTTTGACATTGACAGTTCTATAGTGTGGGCCGCTTATCATGATCCTAACACCATTATCTATGGGCAAATTAGGCAACCAAATCTAGCCAAGCGTCGTCTACAAAGATAGGTTCTTTATTAATAATACTGAAACATCACTCCAGAATTCATAGATTAAAAACAGTGTCGTAGATTAATAACTGCCCACAGATTATATACCGGATACTAATTAACAACAAACTATTTGCACTGCCGGTTACAAAAATATAATTTAGGATTAAACTTAAATTTAGGAAGATCAATTCTTCCTTTCCTTTATTTGTGGCGGATCGACATAGTTTCCACACCATCCTAGTTCCATTTAATAACAAACATCACATACTATACATCGTCTATATAGTCTTTGCCTGATCGGTGGTAAGCAATCTGTAATGGTATACTAATCTGTGACTTGGAGATCTGAAATCTGGGAATTGGGAATCGATCTATTGTAAAAATCTCACGCATATTTCGGTATATAACTACGTATATAAGTTACTGAAAGTGGTGTCAGGATCACAAATTTCAGGAGTATTTTATCCCATAAAATTATCCATATCTCTTTGAACAACATAATTTAACCTAGTTGCCACCGGCACTTAGGAAAAATAATAAACTAAAATATTTACATATTGAAAGCCCGATAAAAGGTCAGTAATAGTTGCATTTATCTCTTTAATCTCTTTAATTTCAATTTGTTCCCAATAGTAATGATTTTCACAAATAATTATTGATATTTGTTGTGAGCGGGTAGGCTTAACCACCCATACCAAATCATGCTGAAATTAGTTGTTCAGTTGCTAATCTCATGTATTTGAGGTAATTGGTGTTTGTATTTAATCATAATAATAATAAATAATGTAAATTCTTGTTCTTTTAAAATGTAAATGTACCATAATTTGATGAATGTTCAATAGATCATGTTTGATATTTTTTTCTTTGTAACCTAGTTGTCAGATTTAATTGTATGAAGAACAATAATGTATATGGGTTCCTTCTGAACCGCATAGACCACCCACAGTGAGTCCATGACTATGATAATGTAGCATTTTTATGATATTAACAGGGCAAAAAGGTACCGGGAGGTATTTATACTGAAAGGCCCGGCCCTACAAACTTATGTAAGAAAAACATACCTATATAAATTACAATATCCTTGAAGAAAATTATATAAACCAGAAGAAGAATAATTGCAATTTATTAAAAGAAGAGTTAAAATCGAGTGTCTGGACCCAGTCTCAAGGAAGGTATTCAGTACTAACCACCGGGGGATGGAATCTAGCTTAAGAATTCATGTTTTAGATTTTAGAATTACCATTTAATTATAATTTTATTTCAAGACCCTGATCAACCATTGTTGCTAAATATCCTTGCCGAGATTGATCAAACAGCACCAGAACCAACCTGCCCCTTGTGATTAATAATTCAAATTTGTTATTTTAAGTACATAATAAAGAGTACACTTATTTCTAATTGAGTATTATTTTATTTTTATTTAATTGTTAAAAAACTAAATATAAATTGTCAATAAACTTAAAACTTAAATTAATAAATCAGTAACTTTGTTATTTGTATTATTTGTGTTTCCTTTATAAATCTAGTTGGTGAGTAAGAATATTATTACATTACAGGATATCATGCTAACAATAGCATATTATGTGTGATTGTTCTTATCTTCCCATTAACAAGGATACAAAGCGCTGCTTTCCCGACCAACTTTCACTAGGCCAGCTCCTTATGAAAATTTCCAAACATGAAAGGCCCCTAGTGCCAGGTTGTGCCACAATCTATCCATCCAACGGTGATGGACATTGGCATCGTGCCGGTGCTAGGAGTAGTTAGAATCTGTTCTATATTTCGAAAGGCCAAAATCTGTTCGAAAATGGTGTCGAGTTCAATTTCCAGATGTCTCTCGTAAATAACTTTATATAGATCGAAAATTTATCAAATAGGGTAGCTTACCTAATGCTCAACAAATGGTATTCGTTGAAGTTCATTGAAGTCTATACCTTAACCTAGCCCTGCCCCAACGAGGAAGCAATGCACGACGATATTTCTCAGCTCAACTCACTACACCGTTGTCATGGGAGACTTTAATACACTAGGCAACGGTTAATTATGAATTCAGAACTACCGTAGTGAAATATTACACGATTACATGGAGACAGAAGGATATGAAGAACTCTGTTTTCAAAAAACGGCTGCACCAAAATAAACGTTTAAAAGTCCAGATAGCGTTACAAAAATTGAGATTGACTTTGCCTCGTTTATTCAAAGATGCCTTAGTTATTGGCACATCAATAATACTCAAATTTTGTTTCAATATACTCTAATGAACCCATAGTTATCACAACGGTATTCATATTATTGTTAATAATATTTTTCATATATCCTAGAAATTATTTCAGAGAGTTGTCTTCGGTTTGGCGACAATTACTTGTATATTAAGAACGTCTGTTTGCTCATCATTGTGTCGAGATATATTAATATTTATCTGTCGTCAGTAAAGGTTCGTATGTTCAGTACAAATTCCAGTGTTTCCTGAACTAAGCTATATGGCTTATAAATTTAAGGAACACGTTATCAATATCAATAGTGGAGATACTTTAAGGGATTGTGTGATGAATATAATTGTTATATAAATATTGGTGTCTCTGATACTATATATATAATATACTATATGTATAATAAAGATAAAAATGCCGTGAAATATTATTTTTTATTTTTTTTTTTTTTTTTTTTTTTTATAGCATAGGGCAGCAAACGAGCAAACGGATCACCTGATGGTAAGCGATAACCGTTGCCCATGGACACCCGCAACACCAGAGGAGTCACAGATGCGTTGCCGCCCTTTTAAAAGGAATAGGGGGAATAAGGGGAATAGAGGGGAATAAGGGGGTTGGGCCTCCGGTACCCTCATTTACTCGTACGTATCAAAAAGGTCGTCCTTATGCCTTTCTCTCAATGAAATCGAGTATAAATCCTGTTGAAATATTAAATTCCTAGAAATTAAAAACTAATAAATAAAACCGATAAACCAATTTCTTGACATACCATACAAAATCATCAACGAAGAACTGTTTCAATTTTCGTATCCAGATTTATAATTTATTAAATTCACTTAAACGTTGAAAGTCAGGTAAGTCTTCTGCTTTGATGAAAATTCCTTTTTTTTTCAAATTTTCAGCTATCTTGGTTTCACACGAATGTGGCACTCATTTTATTTCTGTCAGAGGAGCAATTCGCCTAAAAAATAGCGGGCGAAACGAATCTGCATTCAGCTCTCGACAAATCAGAAAACTGCTATTCTCGTCATCAAACATTTGAAATTCAATCCACATGCTCCGATTGGTTTAACACAGATCAGTAGCGCGGAACTTCGGATGTCATTTATTTATTATTTGTGGAATTAACCCTCCAGTAATATCATAGTCTTTGCACGTCCAACAAAACGTTTCCCGGACTTAGCTACATTTACAAATGGTACGAATAAACAGTTGGGTCGAATTTTTTGCTACCTAATGATTATTGTCCAAATAGAACGTAGTTCTTATTACCTTATACTTAGGGCATTTTTCTCATGACATTCGTTTCACACATCTTCTATATTTTCGGTTAAGCACAATTTAGTTTTCGGTCACTTAGTGGACCACGTTTTTACCCAGTTACCGCACTATTTATTGTTCGTGAGCAGACATACCATTGAGACGGAAACTGTTAATTTATTCAAATTATTCAGGATAGTGAGCATATTGGTACTTTGCGTTCGGAACAAAAAGGATTTAAGGGATGAAAGACTGTAATTTTGGTTACGTTAAAATAAAAGTTCTTCTGCTCTTGCATATTTTAAGAGCTACATCCATATTTTAAATTCGATTACTTGTTTTGATGTTATAAACTATAAATAGCAACTATTAATTTTCGAATGTTTACGATACCTTTTTCACGATCCTTTGGATTTTTTAAAGCTAATATTAACAAACAATCAAACTGCTTGCTAGACGCAACCATAAACCACGGTGACATAAGATGAAATGTTATGACATTTCATAGTACCCCATAATACCTTAGCTTACATCAATATGTCAGGTAAGTTAACAGAGCAATACGAGCACTACTGTTTTGTGGCAGAAATCATTGCTAGCCGTTATCAAAGTCATGATCGGCAGCAGGACCTCATTACCTTACCTTGCTCGCCTAACTTGGACACTATACTATGCGTCTACGCACAACACGAAGTTGGGAGTTCTCTTAGAGTTGTTTTAAATGTCACTGTGCGCGAGCGATCCGCTTTATAACTGTCTTACCTAGTAGTAGGGGAGGCCAAGAGGGGATTTTTGCAGTTACTCCAGCGTGTCAGATTAAGATATGGGAGATACCTCTCGTCTTGTTGAATAACCCAACAAAATTTCAGAGCGCCATCTAGTGACGAACTAGTTTAAAAAATATTGTTATATGAATTTAACCATGCACGTCAGATTAGCACATACAATATGGTTTAGTTTGATGACGTGAATCTGTTGATTCTTAAATTTTTCAATTACGTGCAGAATATTTCAAAATATGACAATTCGAAAAATAAAATTTTGTCATAAATTGTTTTGAAATTGATTAAATGTGGCAAATAAGCTTGTGTCACATTTGAATAGTCTTGTATAATTTATGCTATCAATATCTGACACGATCGAAAATTCTATGTGACGTTTTTAGACTTCAAAATTTTTGAAAACCTGTAGCTGCTAAACCCACCGTTAAAAATATACACATGTCATAATCTTTTTTTCTTCCTAAATATAACCTTTCAATTCCAAATAGGTTTCTACGACGCTCGAGTAAATACACATTTAGCATCCTGGCCTCCCCTACTATAGACTTAGATTGGAGATCTGGTACCAGAATTACGTAAGTGTGCATATTCCATCTCAACTTAGTCAGCTGCTATTAGTTAGCTGCTGCAGAACGTATGAACTCCACTCTTCGTTAGTTGTTGCAAGTGCAAATTCAAAAAATATACTCTTCACTATTTTTATTTTACTAGCGATACTTAACATAATTATAAATATAAGGTTAATAATTTAAATTCGCAATCACATAGCTTAATCAATTTCAGTTTCAGTTTGTTTTTCTTTTACTTGATTGTTGAGTTCCAGATGAAATAGACATCATATTTGAAAAAGTAGAGCTTGATAATTAAGAAGTCGCTGAAAAACTATAATTTAACCATAAAATAGTTTTAATCCATTTGAAAATAGGTAAAAGCTCAATCACGTCAAACTTTATATTGATGAAATATTTACCCATTTGTGATTATTTATTGAGATGTAATAAAAAAGTACCGTTTTTTGAAGAGATTGATAGCTGGTGATGAAATAATGGAACACATATGACATGAACATGTGCAAAACGTAATAGTCAAAGTTTGATCAGCTTCTAAAGTCTCAAGTCAAGCTTCAGAGACTAATATGTAACAAGCGGATGTCGGGAGTATAAAGTGATTGGAACTGTGTTCTTCATTATGAGCTTTTACACTCTAAAACGAAAAAGAAAGCTGTCGAAATTAATCAATAGAAGGAGTTTGATTTTTCATCACGATAACACTAGATCACACGAGTTGACTATGGCCTAATAACCCTAACTAGTTAGGATAGGTTCGTGCCCTTCGGTGGGGATAAATATCAGTTGTGGTGAATATATACGGTTAAGAAATTCTTGAGTTTCCATATAAGAAGTAAAGACGCGTTTTCCCCGACATAATATATTACGTTGTTTGTTCTTATACTGTGATGTAACCATATCGATGTTATTTCTCATGCAAAAGACAATCTCGACATATTCCTTCTATCCCGCCCTTTATTGTAATAAATATTGAACAATATCCATACGTCAACAGATGATTCGATTATTGTCCATATACAAGAACTCCAATTTATCGTAGCTAGTATTCCTGTTCTCTGTACATAGATGGACTTATTGATTAAGTAGTGACGACGGACTTAACAATTTCACATAAGAAAAAATCTTAGCTTTAAGACTACGGTATAATAAATTTGCTCTTTATAAGCCGTGTTTACCAGGTACCGCTAAAACAGGTATTTATACAACCTATTTTAGTGCAATTGACAATGAAAATAATGAGACACAGATGTAGTTGTAGTGTAAAAAGTACAAATAAAGCTTATATACGAATTATGACGTTTGAGTATTTCTACCTTAAGGGTTTGCTTTATCTAAATACCTACACTTATGTTGGTCTCAACTTTAACACCCCATTTAAAAATTACAACATATAAATATTAAACAACAAAGCAATAATATGTTAATTTTGCTATCTCAGTAAAATATCAATATTGCGGACGATTGTTGTGACGGTGCGCTGCCTGGAATACAGTAGGTACTTGGTTGAGTATATGCGCAACGTTATCAGTTGAATTTGTGCCTAATATTTCTTGCAAGGTTTTTCGTTTTGGTTCAGATAACAGTTGGAGTTGTATACCATTTCATCCTTGAAACTTTGATCTCCCATAGTTTTATCAGAGGTACTAATGACAAGATGGTTTTTGTTGACATAGTGAGTATTTATGTCCACTGATTCGTTGCGGCAGCGAATAGGAACTACTATAGCCTTAACTGTTCGTCTGTACTTTGTGTTTAATGTATTTGTTTGTGACTGTACTATCTATTGATATCAATGTCTCCTTATCTTTTAACCTTATCACTGGGAATGGCCCTTCGTAGATTAGTGTAAGGCTTTTTATGGTTCTGTTACTTCACACAAATACGTGTGCGTATTCCTTGAGCTTGGGTGTAAGAAAACAGCGTTGCGCTGCTATATAATTTCTGTGGCACTAATTCCATGTCCTCGTATAAGCAATTCTACAATCCCAATAAGAACTGAAGGAATTTCTTTCATTAAATATTTGTTCGATTACCTTGTTATTAGCGCTGCTTTTATGGTTCCATGAAATCCCTCTATCATTCTAGTTGATTGTGGATGATAAGGTGTTCTTTATTGGAAGTGTCGATCTTGATTCGTTGTAATGCGTAATGGGCAATCGAATCGTAATATCCATCGTTACTTAATTAACACTCTGTCGACCAAGGAACACCTAACGTATACTTTATTGAGCAAGGCATATCGAGTTAGCGTTATTTTTCGAGTCGCCAATCGCCGAGTCGAGACAATCGTTAAAAATAACTCGATACCTGAAGGCGTGTAGATGGTTATTTCTTTTAGAAATAATTATATCTCAGAACCTTTTTAATTCTCTAATTAGTTTAGGAATTTATAAAATCGCATTTTAATTTTCTTCAGGTCGGCTTTTTGCCGTTATATGATAACCTAAGAAATCATTTTTCGAAGTTAGTTGTAATTTCATTGTCTGCTAAGCTTTTTAAATCTGTATCAAAGTGCATATAATGCAAATCTTCTCTTGCATTATTTATCGAAAAAACTAAATCTAAGTCTAAATTCTGAATCTATATTTATATAAAGCTCGATTACCACTGACTGACTGACTCACTGACTTCAGGGGTGTTTTTAGGTGTTTAGAGGGTGTTTTGAGTGTTTTGATGTTGGGGTGGAATTTTTTAGATTTTTTAGTTCATAGAATGGGATAAAGGGATTTTTGCCAAACCAACATGGCGGCCCGCGCGAAATGTCAACTTTTCCAAATCGCCTTTGTTTTTAATGGCGTTTGGTGGGGGTGATCACTACTGTGGCGGGGATGCGGTGCGGCTGTCAAAATGCGAAAAAACAAAATGGCGCCGCCGCCATCTTGGACTGAAAAACCCGTTTCGACCCGTGTTTGCGACCGTCGACCGGAGCGGCGTTTGCTTTTTTCCCGGATTTTCTTTTTTCCTGCGGTCGGGACTGTCCTCGACTTTTGGGAAATTTGCGGCGCGCGGCGAAAAACAACATGGCGGCGGCGCCGGCGGCCATCTTGGATCGCCAATTTTGACGCGATTTTCGGACCGGATTTTCGCCAAGATGGTGGCCTCCGACCGGGGTGAAATGTTCCGGGCGTGGGTGGAGCTCGGCGAGCAGTGTTGCCAGGTGGGAGAAAATTTCTACCGTTTTTGGTAGTTTTTCCCCTAGGGGCCCCGAAAGGCGAAAATCGAAATAACGACTTTTGGAATTTTTCAACACCACACGCCTATAGGCCGGCGGGGCCTCTATGACTTTCTGGTATTTTCATTTTTCTCCACTGGCAACACTGGCCTCCACGGAGGTTGGAAACTTTTCGCAGACCGACTTTGACCCGAATTGATCTCCCAGATCGGGGTGAGCTGGAGTCGCGCGGCAAACGTCATCCCACCCCATATACGGTGCAGATATTGGGAAAAATCGGAAACTCCGACATTTCAAGATGGCGGCGGCGCCGGCGGCCATTTTGTAAAAAGTTGCAATTTCGAAAACATTAAATCGCGGTTTTCGCGCGGTTGCCGGCGTTTTTCGACTGACAACCCCGGGTGACCTTTTGTAGTGCTCGGTGGGGAGAATTGATCGGTGGGGTAATTTACCCCGATTTAGGGGTAATTTCCCAGATTTTGGGGAGAACGTAAATCGCGTGTTTTTCGATTTTTTTTTACATGGCCGGGTCCACCGGGCCTCGCTGATCATTTTTACCACCATTTTGGGCCAGATATATGGCAACACTGGGCGCTGTGGCAGATTTCGGTTTCGGCGACTTGCGAATTTTTGACGCGAACCGATGACAGTTGCGCGCCTGCAGTTATGCTCGACCGATGTGGAGTTTAATCTACTATACCGGAAAATATTGACATTTGACATTTTCAAGATGGCGGCGGCGCTGGCGGCCATTTTGTAATGGTAAATATTCTCTTTTCGCTATATTCTCGCGGTTTTCAATCCCGATACGGCGATATGGGTATCGAATGAAATTATTTTTTCAGCACTATCGAAGCCAATTGGTGGCAACGTTGAAAAACCAATATGGCCGCCGGTCCAAAAAGGCCAAGTATCATTTGTATTGTAATCCCTACAATATGGGTATCAAATGAAAGGGTTTTGAGTGTCTAATACAGCCACGTTAGAGACATTGAAAAAAATTCAAAATGGCCGCCGCTCTCAAAATGGCGGACCGGTTTTGTTTTCCATCCCATGCTTCATGGGTATCAAATGAAAGGGTTTTGAGTGTCAAATGCAGCCACGATAGAGACATTGAAAAAAAGTCAAAATGGCCGCCGCTCTCAAAATGGCGGACCGCTTTTGTTTTCCAACCCATGCTTCATGGGTATCAAATGAAAGGTATTGAAGAGTAGAACACAACGCTATAAGTGACGTTTCGAAAATTTCAATATGGCCGCCGATCCAACATGGCGACTGACATTTTTTTGCGATTTTCGCTATATGGGTATCAAATGAAAGGATTTTAAGAGTAGAACGGAACCAAATGTAAGTTATAGTAAAATGTCAATTTCTTTTTTTTTTTTCACTTACCTCGATATGCTTTTGTGCCGCTTCGCAACTGTACAAGATTTTATTTGAAAATCTCAATAGTAGCAACGCCACCGCCGCACTCACGCGACCAACAGCGCCGTGAGTTTCTTAAAGTATTTACACCCTCAAACTTTTTTATTTTCTTGTGACACAAATAAAGACAATTTTTTGCCAATTTCGACCGACCGCCAATTTTTTTTTTTCAGTTGTGGGATAGACCACACCACCACGAGGTGCGCGCACCTCGCGGCACTCACGCGACTACAATCGACGTGAGCTTCTTTGTGTATTTTAAACTGCACACGCTTTTTCAGTTTGTTTTGACTTAAATGGAGACAATTTTTCACCAATTTTCGACCGACCGCCAATTTTTTTTTTCATTAGCGGGATAAACCACACCACCGCGAGGTGCGTGTACCTCGCGGCACTCATGCGACCACACTTACCGTAAACTTTTTAGTGTACTTACAACCGCACGCAGTTTTTCAGTTTCATATGACTTACATGGATACAATTTCAAACCAATTTCCAACCGACCGCCAATTTTTATTTTTCAGCAGTGGGATAGACCACACCACCGCGAGGTGCGTGCACCCCGCGGCACTCACGCGACCACACTTTCAGTGAGCTTCTTAGTGTGTTTACATCTGCACAGAGTTTTTTAGTTTTTTGCGACATAATTGGAGACAATTTTTTACTTTTTATTATTGACCGACGGCCAATTTGTTTTTCAAGGTGGAGAAGACATGTGGTCTTCCCCACCTTGAAAAACCGCACCGCGAGGTGCGCGCACCTCGCGGCACTCAAGCGACCACACTCACCGTGAGCTTTTTAGTGTGTTTTTAACCTTACACAGTTTTTTAGTATCTTGCGACATAAATGGAGAATTTTTTTTACCAATTCGACCGACCGCCGATTTTTTATTCAGAAGTAGGATAGACCACTCCACCGCGAGTGCGTGCACCTCGCGGCACTCACGCGACCGCACTCACCATGAGCTTCTTAGTGTATTTTAAACTGCACACGCTTTTTCAGTTTGTTTTGACTTAAAGGAAGACAATTTTTCACCAATTTTCGACCGACCGCCATTTTTTTTTTTCAGAAGTGGGATAGACCACACCTCCATCCCCACCCCACACCTCCACCCCACCGCGGGGTGCTTGCACCCCGCGGCAAGCAAGCGACGTCTATCTATCTCCTATCTATCTCCTATCTATCTCCTATCTATCTCCTATCTATCTCCTATATATATAAAGCTCGATTACCACTCACTGACTCACTCACTGACTGATCAGGGTTGTTTTTAGGGTGTTTAGAGGGTGTTTTAAGTATTTTGATGTTGAGGTGGATTTTTTTAGATTTTTTAGTTCACAGAATGGGATAAAGGGATTTTTGCCAAACCAACATGGCGGCCCGCGCGAAATGTCAACTTTTCCAAATCGACTCCGTTTTTAATGGCGTTTGGTGGGGGTGTTCACTACTATAGCGGAGATGCGGTGCGCCTGTCAAACTGCGAAAAAACAAAATGGCGCTGCCGCCATCTTGGACTGAAAAACCCGTTTCGACCCGTGTTTGCGACCGTCGACCGGCGCGGCGTTTGCTTTTTTCCGGGATTTTCTTTTTTCCTGTGGTCGGGACTGTCCTCGACTCTCGGGAAATTTGCGGCGCGCTGCAATAGACAATATGGCGGCGGCGCCGGCGGCCATCTTGGATCGCCAATTTTGACGCGATTTTCGGACCGGATTTTCGCCAAGATGGCGGCCTCCGACCGGGGTGACATGTTCCGGGCGGGGGTGGAGCTCGGCGAGCAGTGTTGCCAGGTTGGAGAAAATTTCTACCGTTTTTGGTAGTTTTTCCCCTAGGGGCCCAGAAAGGCGAAAATCGAAATAACGACTTTTGAATTTTTTCCATACCATGGGCCTATAGGCCGGCGGGGCCTCTATGACTTTCTGGTATTTTTATTTTTCTACACTGGCAACACTGACCTCCACGGAGGTTGGAAACTTTTCGCAGACCGACTTTGACCCGAATTGATCTCCCAGATCGGGGTGCGCTGGAGTCGCCGGACAAACGTCATCCCACCCCGTATACGGTGCAGATATTGGGAAAAATCCGAAACTCTGACATTTCAAGATGGCGGCGGCGCCGGCGGCCATTTTGTAAAAAGTTGCAATTTGGAAAAAAATAAATCGCGGTTTTCGCGGGGTTGCCGGCGTTTTTCGACTGACAACCCCGGGTGACCTTTTGTAGTGCTCGGTGGGGAGAATCGATCGGTGGGGTAATTTACCCCGATTTTGGGGTATTTTCCCCGATTTTGGGGAGAACGTAAATCGCGTGTTTTTCGATTTTTTCTCGCATGGCCGGGTTGGTCGGGCCTCGCTGATCATTTTTACCACCATTTTGGGCCAGATATATGGCAACACTGGGCGCTATGGCAGATTTCGTCTTCGGCGACTTTGCGAATTTTTTGACGCGAACCGATGACAGTTGCGCGCCTGCAGTTACCGCCAATCGGTGAGCGGTTTAGTCTACTACAATGGAAAAATTTGACGTTTGACATTTTCAAGATGGCGCCGGCGGTGGCGGCCATTTTCTAATGTTAATATCCTCTTTTTGCTTTATTCTCGCGGGTTTCAATCCCGATACGGTGATATGGGTATCGAATGAAATGATTTTTTTAGCGCTATCGAAACTAATTGGTGGCAACGTTAAAAAACCAATATGGCCGCCGGTCCAAAAAGGCCAAGTATCATTTGTATTGTAATCCCTACAATATGGGTATCAAATGAAAGGGTTTTGCAAGTCTAATACAGCCACGTTAGAGACATTGAAAAAAATTCCAAAATGGCCGCCGCTCTCAAAATGGCGGACCGCTTTTGTATTCCAACCCATGCTTCATGGGTATCAAATGAAAGGGTTTTAAGTGTCAAATACAGCCACGATAAAGACATTGAAAAAAAATCAAAATGGCCGCCGCTCTCAAAATGGCGGACCGCTTTTGTTTTCCGACCCAAGCTTTATGGGTATCAAATGAAAGGTCTTGACGAGTAGAACACAACACCGTGAGTGACGTTTCGATAATTTCAATATGGCCGCTGATCCAACATGGCGACTGACATTTTTTTGCGATTTTCACTATATGGGTATCAAATGAAAGCACTTTAAGAGTAGAACGGATCCAAATGTGCGGTATAGTAAAATGACAATTCTTTTTTTTTTTTTTACTTACCTCGATATGCTTTTGTGCCGCTTAGCAACTGTACAAAATATTATTTGAAAATCGCAATAGTGAGCAGCGCCACCGCGAGGTGCGTGCACCTCGCGGCACTCACGCGATGACCAGCGCCTTAAGCGTCTTAGTGTGTGTTCAACTGCACAAGGTATTTCATTTTGTTTTGACTTAAATGGAGACAAATTTTCACTAATTTACGATCGACCGCCAATTTTTTTTTTTCAGTAGTGTGATAGACCACACCACCGCGAGGTGCGCGCACCTCGCGGCACTCAAGTGACCAGACTCACAGTGAGCTTCTTAGTGTTTTTGCAAGCGTACACGGTTTCGTAGTTTCTTTTGACACAAATGGAGACAATTTTTCATCAATTTTTCCCGACGGCCAAATTTTTTTTTTCAGTAGTGGGATAGACCACACCACCGCGAGGTGCGCGCACCTCGCGGCACTCAAGCGACCAGACTCACCGTGAGCTTCTTAGTGTATTTTAAACTGCACACGCTTTTTCAGGTTGTTTAACTTAAATGGAGACAATTTTTCAACAATTTTCGACCGACCGCCAATTTTTTTTTTTCAGAGGGGGATAGATCACTCCACCGCGAGGTGCGTGCACCTCGCGGCACACACGCGACCACAAAAATCCATAACTCCTTTAGTGTATTTTCAAACGTAGACAATTTGTATACAAGTTACTTCTTTTTGACAAAAAAATAAGACTTTTTTCACCAATTTTCGAGCAGACCACAATTTTTGTCAAACACAGCCAGGATGGACCACCCCACCGCGGGGTGCTTGCACCCCGCGGCAAGCAAGCGACGTCTAGTCTTATATATAAAAATGAATCGCAAAATGTGTTGCTAAGCTCATAACTCAACAACGCCTGGACCAATTTGGCTTTTTTTAAAATGTTCGTTGAAGTTCAAGGATGGTTTTTACGGCGAGAAAAATTAGAATTATTGCTGGAAAAACCCTAAAAATAGCCCTTTTCTTTTTCCCATGCAAACGTTTTCTAACTAAAACGTACAGTCGAATTGAGCTTTATTGTCATTGTATAAAGTTCATATTGCAAGCACTCACTATTGTCTAAGCAATGAAGGTGTGTTCCTAACATCAAAGAGTCAATTTGCGCTTTATGAACGCTACATATAGTTGAAATTCAATCATATCTATCAAAACAGTGTGCGAGCGTGCGTTGGAGCACAGAATACATCGTTGGAGGATTTAATGTCACGTTCCAAAATTGAATAGCCACAAAATGTAGGTCATTTAGACTTTTTTTGCGATTTGGTTGGCTATGCGACATTATCTATAAAATAATTAGGAACAAAAAACTGCCACTGTACAAATCTTTTTGACAGGACGAAGTCTGTCGGTGTCCGCTAGTTAATTATACATTTTTTTCATATAGCATCACACAGATGCAGCGTATACTTTAGTCGCGTCCTAATTAGATACTCGTATTTCTTATCTGCATTTGTCTTGTATATTTTTGTGCTTGTGATCAACAATTTTTTTCCTCATCCTTCAATCTTGCCAAACAGTTTCGTTATAAGAACGAGCCGAACAATTTGCAAATAGTTGACATGATTAATGACTTCTATTCGCTTGACATTGTGGTGATTGATTGTGTCATCACTCCACATTGTATCAAGGCTAATTTATGAGCATTAGAACAAAACATCGCAAAAGAATCCCAACTAGTGTGGGTAGATTGTTGTCAAACTAAAATAAAAAGAAACAGCAAACAATTATTATGGGAAAAATCTGGTATATATTCACAACGCAATCATTAAGAAACAGCTGTGAGATATGTATAAATATAATTTTAATGCATATTGAGGTCAAAGTTTCATATATCGTATCTTATCCTTCAGAAAAATCGTAAATTATCATACGAAAAATCTACTAATTATGTATGTTTTTAAATTACAACTTTATCAGAAAGTGACACATATATGAGTCAAGAGTACTCGCAACCGACGAGCATGCATGAAGACGCTCATGAAAGTGGAGGAAGCAAGAGAAGTGTGCCAGGATCGTAGCAAGTGGAGAGAGGTGGTCTCTGACTACCCCATTGGGAACAAGGCGTGACATATATGTATGTATGTGTTCCTCGATATTGGTAGTTTAAACCAAAATATATAAAAAATAATTTATAATACGTATATAAATTTAACTATATTTTGAGTTGTGGTTATATTAGATTTTTAGAAAAGTAAGACTTATTTTTTCGTTTTATGCGAGTTATGTTAAAATATACCGACTAGAACCCGTACTCTTAATATAGAACGTCTCTCTATAAGTTACTGTGTATATTTAAGTTGGACAAGACGTGGCGCGACGATATATCGAATGTGCTCATAGTACAGCGCTAGAAACTATAATCTGCAAATGGTATTCAGCCCTCGTAACCTAACTATCAAAACCCAATATGATGTGAACTATCAATCAATACATAGTATAAAACAAAGTCGCTTTCGCTGTATGTCCGTATGTATGCTTAGATCTTTAAAACTACGCAACGGATTTTGACGCGGTTTTTTTTAATAGATAGAGTGATTCTTAAGGAAGTTTGTATGTATAATAAATGCATAATATAGTAGAGAAACACTGATAAATTTAAAGGTTTCTAATGTGATGTCGTAAATAAGCACGTTTTTTTGCGCTTATATTGCAAACGCTGGCTGAACCCTACGAGATAGACCAAAATAATGTACTACAGTATTGTACAACTTACAAAAATCCACAAAAAAGTCCGCGATCGTATATGTCTATCTCTTAGGGATAACCCACCATAACCATTTTTTCACTGCACCCGTGCGAAGCCGGGGCGGGTCGCTAGTAAAAATATAAAGGACAAACTTCAAAACGGGACAATATTCTCGCAATATATCTAATTAATTACACCATGTGTCGTTGCCCATCATTATGAGAGCAGGGATCCTATCTATGTAGCTTTCATTTCATTCCATCATTATATGGTGCATTATTGTTCGTACTACTTTTGAGCATAAATAAGTATAATGGTACATAAATAGTGTGCATAGATACATAATGAGTACGTAGATAAAGAATTAAGGTGTTAAAAAACTACAAATGTATGATGTAATTGTTTAGAAGTGTAGTGTCTAAGAGTCTGTAAAATAAATTAACACTAATAAAAGAAAATTAAAAGTTGGCCTTTTCAATGCTGCTACAAAAAAAAATTATAGATACTACGTTTTGAATATAAATAATACAATTTGTATTTATAAGAGTAGCCGTGAGAGAAAGTATAAACAAAAACCATATAAATTTATTACACATACGATTGCAGACATTGTAGCGCAAACTCGCATTGCTTATTTCATCCCGTGGAAGTGTTAACTTGGTGAACATAAAACGGTCATAACTTCCAAGTTCCAGCTCCGAGGGCTTTTAAGTTGAAGACATTAGCGAATTCCCTTTCAGTTGCAGTACCCTGGAGTCTCATTCCACTAAAAGATTGCTATCGGCTCGTGACGGTTCACAGGATTGGGGTACTTTAAGTGAATCATCCATCCTCGACGAGGGATCTTCGTGCTAAGGCGTGACTATTGGTTTTTATGCAGTCTATTAAGTTTTAATTCTGGTTAAGAGCATGATATATCATGGAATAATCTTCCATGCCATAGAGTAGAAATCGACTGTACCTAATATGTTTCCGGAACTTATTCTGGAAAGTTCTTCTTTATCTTAGTATCTATACACAGTTTACGTCCACGTTTTCACTGCCAAAACTTGTTTCCGCTACAGTTTCTTTTTATCATCTCATAGCTAGAATCACGTAAATAACTAGGAAAATAAAAAGTTATACCTCTAAAAATGTACAAATCCCTTTCATCCGATTTTATATAATTTTCTATTGCATAACTATAAATGAATAAATGAAAAATGATTCTTGAAACAAGAATAAATTCTTACGAATTTTTACCAAAATACATATGAATTTCTTTATATAATGAACTCCCTGTTTCTTTTATAAAGTATAAAAATTTGTTTCACAATTAGTTAATGCATAAAATTTAATTATGTTTTTTTTACGTTAAGGTTGACACATCATTACTTTAAAAAATATAAAAAATAATAATTCTAAAGTTCCATCTATTTTTTATATTCACGTACTACATATCGGATGTCATATGAATGTTTTAAAAGATATTAAAAAAATATCTCAACATTACAGCAGAAACAAGTTGGAAATAAGGTCATAATAAGGGAGATTCGCAGTCTCCTAACACGCTGACCCAATGCGGATTGGTGGGGAGCGCCAGAACCTCATCTGTTAGTTGACAGAGTACACTGTGCGTAGGACAAGTTAGTTTAGGCCCCATTAATTGTATTTGGACCTCCTTACACCTCTATAAATACTAAACTAAAAAAATATATCAGTGAGTTAATGTGTAAAAAGTATGCATCTGTCATTAATATATTCAATATCAGATGAATGGATGGATTCGATATTTATGCGTTTGTTAGTATACAAGGTAAAAACTTGTCGATATTTGTAAATAAAATAATAAACTAACTGCTTCATAGCTAGTTCGTAGATGTGTTAAAAAGAACATAATAACGCGAGTTCCAGAAGACGATTCGGTCATTCCTTTTACGACTTAACTTATTTTCGGGGTATTACGAGACTTACAAGGGTGGTGTAATGTAAGCTCTGTCGCAATCTAGTTAGTAATTCCGCCAAGTCGGCTACTGCCATAAAGCCATACTTTATTAACGAGAATTTATTCATTGGAGGCATACCCGCTCCTCGACGTCTCATATGCCGCCATCGCAACTTCATAATTCAAGAGCTGTATATTATTTAACAGCCGTGACTTGAATTTACGATTTTCATTTGGGACTAACGAATTTTACAATACATTACGCATTAGAGACGGCAGCGTGTTACGTTTACAAGCATGCACGAGATCAAGCGCGTTGGCGTGTACGCTCGGATGATAGCTTAAAGTATACATAATCTATGTAAATAATCTGATTTCTCTAAGAATATTCTTGGCCTTCAACTTATTTGATAGTAACTTACTGGAACGGTGAAGATGGAATAACGATGAACATCGCGCAAATCTATCAAAATACAATTCCTTTTTTGTACATAAATGTTTGTTTTATCAACACTAATGTGTTGCAAAACGTCGTCTAAAATCAAGCATTGCCCCAGTATTACCATATCCGGTAACAGAGATTTGTTGCTATCAAATTTTGATTGAAACTGACAGAAAATGAATTGCAGCTTTATTAAGATTATATGACATTGAATCTTTAAATTTGATAGCAACAGATATGAATAGTCAGTTTACTGCTCATTAGACTCTAACTCCGATTTATGCTCGAGCTTGCGGGTTAAATTACAGCCCTTGTCTGTAGTAATCAATTTATGTCACCTGTATAATAGTGTAATTCATTATTATACACATAATCTAATACTAATAATCGCATAATAGTGTAAATGACATTGTGATCTATATTCTTTCAAATATAGTCTGATTCGTAATACATATGAGATTTGAATTAATGTCTTAACTTTGATAATTCACTGACGACCCATGTAGAAAAATATATCAATTAATAACGAATTTTACGATTTACTCGATTTTACATCAACAACTAAAGATCTCAAAACATATATGCTGCATGTAAGCGGCATGCAAGTAATTGAATTTACCAAATACCTACCTTAGTAGAGTCATATACGTTTTATATGACGCTATTTACGTTTTTTAATTATTGTTAGATGTTTAGATCAAGATCTATCAATATTTGTTGGATTGTGGAAATTGTTTAACCTAACAGCACTCAAGCACTAGAGCAGAGATTCACAAAGTGGTCTAGATCGACCTCTATCTATGACAACCTGCAAGGAGTCTACGTCAGCGAAAAAACAATTTGGGGGTCCATGAAGTGAAAATGCGGGTCCACGATAATGAATCTCAAAATACACTAATAGTACCTATTTACTTATATTAAACTATCTTTTAATATAAAGACGTACATTATTTATAAAAGTGCTTATGAAGAATAAAAATATAATACACGTTTTTGTAAGTTGTAGTATGTAGGCATTCAATGGGGAACATGCAATTATAATATTTATGAAAATTTTGTTATTAAAATTCTAAAAAAATATAATTTCGGTTTATATTTAAAATAATGTTGTTTTTTGACAATAATTACGAATCAAAAGTAACGTGAAACGGAACGGATTTAAAACACCAATCAGCGTTCAGTGACGTCACTCCTGTTATGACAACTTATTTGAGGTTACAAGTTGTAGTAAAAGTGATCAATTAAAGCAAAAGTAATTGCGTTTTTTAATAAAAATGGAAGTTGGGTTTGCCAAAGCAGTTTCTAGGACTCTGCCAAAGAGATGAATATTGATATGGTAGTGACATTTTGTAACGTCTATACTATTAGAGTATTCTGGAATTTTAAAGCGCATTTTCTTCAGTAATATACAGTCTTTTCATTTTTTAATATACTTGTGGTCTATTCTAGGTCGAGTTCTTTAAAATGAGCACAAAAATAAAAAAAAATAGCATCTTCCCTATATTAGGTATGTAGGGGGTCTACCCAAAACGGAAAAACATGGCAAAGGATCTACGACAGAAAACAGTTTGGGAACCTCTGCACTAGAGGAATGCACAATTGTAAAAAATTAAGAAGAAATAATTAAACAAGAAAACATCATTAACAGTAATTATCAAATATTTGTTTTTAAAACAAACGATAACTAATGCAGCAAAATATTATAAAACCGTATTTTTGTTCCTTTTGATTCAATAGAACATATCAAACTCTAACCAACTATCATCCTTAACCAACCTCTATTATTTTTAACCAGCACTAAGCTTTCACAAGTGTATCTTCACACAATATCTCCTATATATATACCCTACCTTCTTAGATTTTTTCTCCATTATTTCTATCCATATTTATACTCTAAACTCTTCTTGTGATGTTTAAGCTGACCAATTACTTTTCAGCTTCTGTCACTATTGCTACTTTTAAGTTTCTTTCAATACATTTATTTGCCTTCTTTGATATTCCTCTTTCTTTATATCCATCCACAATTTATACTCAAAAGTTACCTTGTGATGTCTCATTCCTCCTCGTGATATTATATCCACACTAACCAATTACTTTTCAGCTTCTGTCACTGGTGCTAGTTTTAAGTTTCATTTAGTATTAACGGAAACTATACATTTATTTGCCGTCTTAGATATTCCTCTTTCTTTATCTCCATCCACATTTATACTCGAAACTTATGTTGTGATATATTTCATCACTTCTCGTGCTGACGTAATATCCACACCATCCAATTACTTTTCATCTTCTATCACTGGTGCTATTTTTAAGTTTCCTTCAATACATTTCTTTCCAATTTAGTTAATTCTGGCCACCACTAATCTGTTATAACTTCGCATCTGCTAGATACCCTCTTCTTTAAACCTTCTTTTTATTCGCTCGTAAAATCACATATCGGAACATAATAATAGTAATATTGAATGTATTTTATTGTAATAATACAAATATAAATACGCCTATTATCCTGTAAAGGTTATCCAAAGGTCTAATATGAGTGTTTATTATACACTTCGACTATTTTATTAGTCCCAGTATAATAGGGAGCGAGCCTTGTCATTGTTCGGGAACTTCGCAGAATTCTACTCGTAGAGTTTGTCATACACAAAGCGGTAGACGGCGACTAGTACGTAATCGTGATACAAGCATGTTCCATAAACGACTTCACGCTGCTGTTTATATGATTTAACAAAGTACACAAAATTGATGAGATAAGGTTTATAAAGTTTAAGTTAAATCGTTTTTAAATTCAAATTATGGATTTTCTTTTTTTTCAACAGATAAAATTAACAATACCTAAGTTGTTGATTTTGAATTTCTTTTTTCTTTGCCTTGAAATTCTTTTTTATTTAAATATTTCAGCTCGCGCGCGTCAAATAACTATATATCGTCGTTACAAATAACTATATATCGTTATTACTATTATGAACCTTAAATATTAAAATATAACGCTTATCACTCACCGCACCGTATCGCTTTTTATTTAACAGTGGCTTTAATACGAGAAACTATAGTTAGTTCTTACGATATCCAGAAAAAGGAAGATACATTTGTATTCCAAATCATTCACCGTATGAATTATATTATTGGTTATAATATCTACATTCAATAAGCCGAAGTTTCAATCAAAGTTAAGTCATCAAGTTTTACCAAACTCGTGGCCATGAATACGTAAATTAAACTTTGTAGAGAAATCTATTCAAGTTCATTGGTATATTGCGTAAACATAATTACGCCTCTATGTTTAGTTTTAATTTGAAAGCGCTGTTAGTTTTCAATAAGTTTAGAATACGATGTTTTTAATAGAAAACGTCATGATTAAATTCTATGATCTTAATTAATTTTTCGTTGAGATAGTTAATTGTGACATAGATCTGTTTGAACACTATTCAGTTTGTTCAAATTTATTAACCATGCCGACGGTAAGTTGACAATCATTATTTTATCTTCTCTTGTATTTATATCTTAGTTCTCGTCTCCCTCCATAGAATGATGGCTGAAAATCAGTTTTTTGCCATTATAAGAGAAATATCCCCAACTAAGCCTTTCCTCGTTTATGTCTTTAACAAATATAATCTCTCAGCTCTACCCGTCTGTTATTCTATTTCCTTCATTGCTTCAGTTGTTTTTATATATTTGTGATTTGGTGTCAGTTATTTATAAGACCTATTTTCTATAAGAGACGGCACTGTTTTCTGTAACAGCTCAGAAATGGTTCTAACTCTAAAAATCAAAAATATGATATACCATCGTCAATATTGCCACATACTTGTATCTCACTCTAACATTACTTGTAAGTCAGAGTAGAACGTGTCGCGCCTTGGCTTGTTTTAAACTAGTTATTTAGTGAGCTTCCGAGAAT
>JAYEAL010000675.1:0-30811 GCA_036419045.1 Scirpophaga incertulas
CTTTGGCGAGTGTTATAAAAGTCATATCGTCCAGCAATGAATGATTTTTTTTACTGCATAGTGGTTGGACAATGCAGTCACTAGATCATTATACGTTTTTTGTGACGGCATTTCAGGAGATAATAAGTTCTTTAAGACATTATAGCATTCTGGGCCGATTAATGTTATCTGCATTGGTACCTTTTTAACCTCTTCTACTGAGTTCACTATAAAAAACTGCTCCATTCTATCTATGTATGCTGTGAAATCCGTATTGGAATTATAAGGTTCAATGTTTCCAATCATTTTCGTCGCCAGTTTTATGTATTGGATCCAATAAATAACTAAACACCACTGTATGTCTAATCGGTTTATTTTTCGAGTTTCCAATGTAATTATTTTACTAGTTGTGTCGTTCTACGTTTAGCCAATAACAAGTCACAGACCAGTAGCCTGACATAACATTGCGCGTCATGCCACACACTCCACGTCACACTTAATACCAGCCACAGAAGCTACAAATATTTTAAACCATAGATTAAATATATAACATGGAGTACTGAGTATTACAAAAAAACGCAGCCTTTTACGTCGTCATTTAACGTAACCGGCCCATCATACTCGACCAGGTTACAGTACTCAAAAATCTACATCCAATGAATTTGACACCGAAACTATGAGTAGTGTGGAAACATCGCATACAGATGAATTTCACTTTGACTTTTTTAAAGAATATGAACATTTGGAGTCTGCTGAATTTGAATACATGTAACACTTCAAAGAGATTTATGATTGTATACGTTCAAATCAATATGCTTAAAAAATTACTTACCTTAATGTTACGGCCAATCTAATGTATGGATGAATACTTTCTCGCATTTTGGTATTTTCATGTCGTATATTATGTTCTATTCTTGTCAAAAGCTTGTTAAACGTAGACATTTTCATGCGAAAATATTCCACAAATTTTTCCTCATGTGGTCGCATGACACGGCAAAGGGTAATGAACCTACCAAACTCATTTTTCTCTTGGATAATTGGATGAACCCAGTAAAGTCTTTTGTTTATTGTTTCCTTTTTTATTTTGTTATAATAATAATAATAATAATAAGCAATTATCATTCTTTTTTGCTTTGTAGCTAACATTTATATAATTAAACGAAACACACTTGTTATTACTTGCGCGCCCTATGCCCGACTGTTTCGATTGGTCTTGTCTGCGGAAGACACGAAAACTTTTCATGTGTGGAACAGACAAAATTCTTGTCGTTTACACGAAATACACTTCTCATCAAAAAAATCGAAACACCTTGCAAGTTTACGTTTTGTCAGGATTATCAGAAAAATGTGTACATTTAGGAATAAATATTAAATGTCGTTTAATAGTGAGTAATATGAGCTAATCAAATCTTAATGTTAATGTTCTAAATTTAAATGAATTTTTCATAGGTTTCGTATTTTGTTAAATGAGTCATTTTTATTCCGTATGCAGTATAATGGAAATGGATAAAACAACACACGTAAATGAAAAAAAAAGCTAAAAAACGTTTATTTAATAACTTGTATTACCTCCCCTAGCTCTAATTACTGCTTCCATACGGTTCTTCATCGATCGGATGAGAGTCACGATCACATGCTGTGGTATATTGTCCCATTCCTCTTGGATTGCATCTTGCAGCTGGCTAAGTGTTTCTGGGGCAGGATCTCTTGCTCGAATTCGTCTCTTTATTTCATCCCACAGATGTTCAATGGGATTCATGTCCGGGCTTCTTGCTGGCCATTCCATAATAGAGATATCGACTTCGTTAAGATAATCTCGTACGACGCCCGCGGTGTGAGCCCTAGCATTGTCGTGCATGAATATGAAGCCGTTGCCAATAAAATGTGCATAGGACATCACATGAGGCTCGAGACACTCTTCGACGTACCGATGACAGTTTAGTGCAGGCAGACGTGGCCCAGACACAAAAGCAAGCTCTGTCTTACCGTCGGCGCTGATTCCTCCCCAAACCGTCCACGAACCGCCACCATAGCTGACCTTTTCTTCAATGCAGCATTCTGCATAGCGTTCTCCGTCTCTTCTGTAGACCTTGTTCCTTCCGTCGTTACCATACAGCATAATTTTACACTCATCAGAAAAGAGAACTTTGCTCCACTGTAGGTATGACCAATTTAGGTGCTCACGTGCAAAGTTAAGGCGCGCTCTTCGATGGTCTGCAGTTAATTTCGGCCCATTTGCTGGCTTATGCGGTACCAGTCCACGATCCTTCAACCTTCTTCTAATTGTAGAGTCACTTACAGCCACCCTTCGTACAACACGAAACCGCTGCTGCAGTTGAAAAGCGTTAAGGCGTCGATGTCTTAAAGAAGTTGTTACAATAAATCGATCATCTCGCTCAGAAGTGACCCGATTCCTGCCAGATCCTGAACGGCGCGTGAACAAACCAGTCTCCCGATAACGTTTATAGACTCTATGAACAGATGACAGGCTTAGATGCAGTCTTGCAGCCACAACACGCTGACTAAGGCCAGAATCCAGCAATGCCACAACTTGGGCGGCTTCTGTGGGCGAAGTATCCATACGTTTTAGAAAAATAACCTTTTTTCAGACGTCCCAAAGTCACAGTATTGAAATAAAAAACAAAAAGTTTAAGGATAGGCGCCAATTTTTAGTTTTTAAACGCTAAATGTACTCCAACCCTAAACACACATTTGTGTCAAAACAGTGATTCATTTCGTTTATAAGATAAACAAATGAAATTCTAATTTTGAATTTAGAATTTTCGCTTATTACTGTAATGGTCAAACTGCCAGCTATACATTTATGTTTTTTTTTTCATCGTATGAATTCTTTTTTGTGTTAAATTCGGACAGAAACAATGAAAACGGAAGTGTTTCGATTTTTTTGATGAGAAGTGTATTTGTCTTGTCTGCCGCAAGCACGGTCAATTTTCTTAGCGTGTACAAGCGCCCTTACGCACTTTACCAATAGCCGAAGTTAGTGAAGAACGCGTTAATCTTTTGTCTCACTATTCGTTATTATATAGGCTGGTTCAATCATATTGGAAACGTTGGAATTCAGAATATTTGCATACGTACAGGCAAGATAAAAATGGAATACTGTGACAAATCCAGTTAAGATAAAGACGGTTGTGCTTATTATGAATGATATTGCTTCTCCCCTGCAATAGCGCTTAGGAGTTATCATAAAAATTTACCCCGGCAAAAGACGGACGTATACGTGTCGCTTTGGTTAAAACTAAGGACGGAGTATTTAACTGTCCGATCGTTAGATTGTGTCCACTTCCTACGCAATAATGTTCATGCTTAAAACAAGTCATTAGTGCGTAAGTTAGTTCAGTTATCCATAACATTATTTTTGTTTGTTATGTTTAAAATATTTTTTTTTAATATTTAACATTTTTATACCTAATTTGTTTTCCCCTAGGACATTATGTTCTTTTAGTAATTATAAACATTTTTATTTCCTTTTTTTTGTTGATAGGGACCACCTTTCAAAAGTGGCGAGATGTAGGCGCCGGAGATCGCTTAATGAATACATGCAAGATTTTTAATGTATGTTTTCCTTTTACTCCTAATCGTTATAAAAAAGCGGTCACTCCTACCACCCTTGCTCAGCAGCCTCTTCCTCCAACCAGAAGAGCAAGAACAAGAAGATGAGGAAGAAGAACAAATAATATAATTACCAATTATATATATATATACACATTTACGTCCACAAACAAAAAGAAAACCTATGAAAGGACACTAGCTCCCTGCACAAGGTCGAGCTCCTAAATAGATAGCCCAGGTGTAGGTAATTAAACCATCACCAACCAAATGACCCAGCTGTAGTAACGGCTGGCGGTGGAAGCCACTGAAAGGGGACAAGCTCCCCGTACAGTTACCTTCGTTAAGATAAGCGAAGAGGAATGTCCGCACCCTTGCTTAGTCATCAATTACGCTCTCACAGAGACACCTGTGTTTGATTGTGGCGAATTATATGCGCGCGCGCAAGATATCTATGGTCTACCATACCATATAATGTGTGTACTGTGAAGTTAATAACCCAATGCATCTATTGGTGATGGATACCAGCGGTTCTATGATTCCCATTCAACTTTAACCTTACATAGTTTTAAAAGTATAGTGTGCTTCATTTTGACTAGCCGGCCCGCCATCTTTCATCCTTAAATTTTAAGAAATTTCCCTATTTATACCAATCAACTGCAATAAAATATTATAAAAAAAAATTACAATGTCCACAATGTTCCAGTTATAGGCCAGTGGTTTATTACTGGTAATATCTATACTAGGAGTTTGTTCCAGTAATTGACCACCTATATGTTTTTTATAAACAATGCTGCGCAAAAGAACATTTTTTAACTATAAAGAGGAAGATGTGTTAACAGCGATTGATGAAATAAGTAAAGGTGCATAAATTAGAGAAACATGTCGAAAATACAAAATACCCCACATTACGGTCATAAATAAAATAAAGTCGAAATATCCAGTTCAACGAAAAATGGGACCTCCCACTATATTAACCAAGCAAGAGGAATCTTCGCTCAAAAATTGGATAATAGCAATGGCAAAAAAAGGATTTCCAGTCAATAAAGAAATGGTAGTTGACACTGTTAAGAAAATTATAACTGACGAGATTTGTAACTGAAAAAGTTAACAACATTATGAGCCTTGTAGCGTTTAAGTATTACTTGAAAATTGTAGACTGATGAAAAGTTGTGATGATTACTTATTATGTACAAAACATTTTTGTAAGTAAAATAAAATTATCCTTCATTATGAGAAATTAGCTTATTTATTGGTTCACTATTGGCTTAACGTCTGGGGCACGATTCTCATGCAATAGAAAAAAGTTCACATTCGTAAAAAAATTCGAAGTTCGATTTTTTTTCGAATGTAACACAGTTTGTCTATTCTCAGAAGTTTACAATCGAACTAGTTCGCATGAACGTCATTCGAACAAAACGAGTGATACGGACCAGTAGAAGTGGACATTCGAATACGAATCTGTCGTGGTACTTTGGATCAAATTTATCCCACAAGGGCGGATAAGTGTGATCAGTGGCGGATTAACAGTTTCCGAGGCCCTAAGCACAAAGGCTATGTAGGCCCTCTATTGCTTAAATTTGGAAGGTAAAAAGTATAAAATGAAAGTTCATCATAATAGAAAGTGTAGTATAATTTAAAACTTAAAACATTTTTTTCCTTGCCTTATTCAGAGCAAAGTCCGAGATTACATCGTCAAAATTTATCTGACGAAGTATGTCTGCCTCAATACACAATAATGCTAAAGAATTAAGTTTGTCTTGACGGATTTTTGTTCTTTGCGGGTTTTTTAATCTTTTTAGATGTGAGAACGATCGTTCAGCAGAGCAGTTGGTAATCATTAAGCTGTGAAAGATTCTAAATGCCACTTCTATATTTGGGAAAACGCACTTTACTTTATCTTTAATAATCATTTCATATAGATCGGAATGGGTGACCTTTGTTTCTGAAGATTCATATTTTATTCGAACATATTTATGAAAATGATTAAATTCGCCGAGGAAGTTTTCATTGAAGTCTTCTGGGTAAGCTTGTAAGAGCAATTGGATATCTTTTTCATATTCTGAACATGACTTATTCAGATCCGCAAGAAATGAAAACTTTTGTGAAACTTCGTGGTATACATCACCTCTTCTTTGCATTTGAGCATTAAGTGTGTCAATTATTACATTGAAAGTCTCAATGCGGAATTTGTCTCTAGGATTCAAATCAATGTCTTCTGCATTTCCATCATTTACTTTTTTCTTCCTAATTCGTCTTCGAGTTTCCTTATATTCCCCATTAGGAAAAAATTTTCTTGCCTCGCCTTCAAATTTTTCAAATTGATTCCTCATTTCAACGAGCTGACCCGATAAAGAATTATACAAATTAGCACATGTTTTAAGATCTAATCCTTCTTCTTGGAGCCCTTTACTGGTGCGATGAAAAACTTGTAGAATATCATTCCACAAAGTGAGCATAAATATAAACTCAAACTCTTGCATTTTGATTGAAATTTTCGGTGATTCTAGCCTAGTTTCCCCTTTTTGGTTTGTGTCCTCAGCAATTTCATCTAAAGCATCCAAAATTTTCGAATAGGATTGTAATATTGCACTCGTAGCTACAGCGTGAGCTTCCCAACGAGTGTTCGATAGCGACTTCAAAACGTTATCGTTGCCTATAAATATTTTTAAAACTGCCCAGCGGTGAGTAGAAGCCGAAAAAAAAGAGTATAACAATTGCACAATTGAAAAAAAATTCACTGCGATCGTACAACAATCAACAGCACTGCGACCAATCAAGTTTAGAGTATGTGCAGCGCATGGTATAAATGCAGCATATTTATTATGCTCTAAAATTTTTTGCTGCATCCCTTTATATCGTCTTGACATATTAGCAGCATTGTCATATGTTTGTCCTCTACACTTTGCAATATCTATTTTGCAATCCTCTAGATAACTGAGTACTATATTTGCCATCTCTTCTCCGGTATGACTTTTTAAATTTAAAAACGTTAGGAATCGTTCCACGGGCATACCATCCGACGGCGATACGTATCTCAAAATAATACTTAGTTGATCCGTATGTGATAGGTCAGGCGTGGAGTCCACTGAGATGCTAAAGTACCCAGCTGATTGTATTTCTTCAACAATCACTTTGTGAACTTTACCACTCATTAAATCGATAAGCTGGTCGCATACTGTTTTCGATAGATATGATGGGTTGCCTTTCCCTTTATTTCCATATCTTGCAATATGGCTTGCTAAAAATGGATCAAATTGAGCCACAAGTTCAAGTAAATCCAAAAAATTCCCATTATGTATAGATTCAAAAGACTCATCATGCCCCCTAAAGGCCAAACCACGTTCTGCAAGCGTTCGTATAACTGCTATAACTCGTTGTAATACATTTTGCCAATATTTTCTTTCTTCTTTCACTTGTGTCTCTAGATTTTTGGTGATCCCTATACCTTGTCTTCGACTCAAATATGTTAGCATAAAGTCCTTATGAGCTGAACTATTTTCATGGTGCTCAATTGCAATTACATTTCGCCAATCACTAAATCCGTCAGCTGCAAATTGGCTAGGCGCTGTGGCGATGGATTTGTTACCAAACAACTTGCAAAGAAAGCAATACAAAGATCCTTTTGTTTTTGAATACAGTAACCATTCCCGTTTATATGTTTCACCGTTGGCTTTTTCACCGAAAAATAGTCGTGGCGTTTCACCGAAAAAACGGACTCTTTTACCACTAACATATGTACGGCGTGATTCATGAAATGGGCCCTGATGGTGCTGACAATTTTATTTTCACCTTAGGACCTGACAGCATGTCATGCAATGGTGCTTGCTCTGTGGCGGCGTGCGGAATGAATCTTCTGTAGAAATTCAGCATTCCTAGGAATCTACGTAAACCATTTACCGTCTTTGGTGGTGGGAACTGCTTGATTGCTTCCACTTTATCCTCCAGAGGGCTTGTGCCATGTTCCGTGATACGAAAACCAAGGAAATTTACCTCCTGTAGACCGAATTTGCATTTGCCTTCATTGATGTGTAGTCCATAGTCCTGTAGGCGCTTGCAGACCGTTTCCAGGTGTTCCAGGTGTTGGGTTGAGTCTCTAGAATATATGAGAATATCATCAATATATGAAAAGCAACAGTAATCTAAGCCTCTCAGCACTTCATCTAGGAACCGCTGGAATGTTTGTGCTGCATTTCTAAGTCCAAATGACATAAAAGGAAATTCATAAAGTCCAAATGGAGTAGTTATGGCTGTTTTAGGTATATCCTCTGGAGCTACAGGGATTTGATGGTATGATCTTTCCAGGTCTATGGTAGAAAAGATGGTGTTACCTGCCAGTCTGTGTGCGTAGTCTTCAATGTGCTTTACCGGGTACCTATCCGGTATGGTACGTGCATTGAGTGCGCGGTAGTCCCCACAGGGTCTCCAGCCATTTTTCTTAGGCGCCAGGTGCAGCGCTGATGTCCAAGGAGAGTCTGATGGGCGTGCTGTTCCGTCCCGAATCATGTCTTCGAACTGCTCCTTGGCTATCTTGAGACGATCTGGGGCTAAACGGCGAGGCCTGCAAAATACTGGTGGTCCAGGTGTTGTATTAATATAGTGGACAGTTGAGTGTTTGACCGTGCGATGAACACCTGAAGGTTTAATAAGGCCAGGGTATCGAGATAATATTTTATGAAAGTCAGTTGTACCTGATATGGCCTTGATACTGATATGATTGCAGGTCTTGACAATTCCAGTTGTAGCCAAAGTTGTAACGCTGTCCAGTAAACGTCTGTTCTTGCAGTCTACCAATAACCCGTAGTGTGCTATGAAGTTCGCTCCGATGATCGGCTTGTCCACGCTTGCAACCACGAAATTCCAACTGAAGTCTCGTCTCAAACCTAAGTCCAAGTGCAAGGTCATGGTACCGTAGGTGTTGATGATACTGCCGTTTGCAGCGCTTAAGCTATATTCCGAAGGCGTCCTATGTTGGCGCAGGAATCTTCGTGGGAGCACACATAAATCTGATCCGGTGTCTATCAGAAACTGTATCTTTGTCTTTCGATCTGTTACAAAGAGGCGACTGGCGGAATTTTGACAGTCGTTCGTCGCGCCTACGAACTGCCTTTGTGGTTTCCGACTTGTATTTGCAAGGAGGCGTGCACTTCCTAGCTGCCTCTCCGAAGGTATTATGGTACCAGCATACGCCCGGCGTCTTACTTCGGCTGCGCCCACGTGGTCGAAACCGGTCCCGGGACCGACCACGTTGTCGATCAATTTGCGCCACGTGGTTTGCTATTTCCGTCCGGATGCGTGCCGTGACTATTTCGTCAATTCGCTTTAACAGACTTGCATCGCAGTTTGTGTTGTTGCCGGTACTTGCTATTTGCTGAACACGTGCCGGGGTAACCTCACAAATTCTGTCTGCGAGTTCCGCGACAGCCTCGAGGGTATCAGAGGTTTGCGACATGATTATCGCCTGAACATGTGGGGGCAACCGACTCGACCACAGGCTGCGCAGGAATTCGTCCGTAACACTTCCGGTCGCAAGTGTTTGCAGATATCGCAAAAATTGAGATGGCTTTCTGTCACCTAGTTCTTCATGCGATAATAACTGTGAAATTTGATGCTGTCTCGAAATCGATAATCTCTTTATCAATTCAGCCTTAAGTTTCTCATATTTTGTAACACTTTTTTTTTCACTGATTTTAAGTACTATTAAAGACACTTTTTTTTATTCATATTGATTAAATTCACATTTACAATTGTATCTTGCATTGGTTATGTTTTCGTCGAATTGTTACTTTGACATTGACAGTTCTATAGTGTGGACCGCTTATCATGATCCTAACACCATTATCTATAGCGCAAATTAGGCAATCAAATCTAGCCAAGCGTCGTCTACAAAGATAGGTTCTTTATCAATAATACTGAAACATCACTCCGGAATTCATAGATTAAAAACAGTGTCGTAGATTATTAACTGCCCACAGAACTATTTGCACTGCCGGTTACAAAATATCATTTAGAATTGAACTTAAATTTAGGAAGATCAATTCTTCCTTTCCTTTATTTGTGGCGGATCGACATAGTTTCCACACCGTCCTAGTTCCATTTAATAACAAACATCACATACTATACATCGTCTATATAGTCTTTGCCTCATCGGTGGTAAGCAATCTGTAATGGTATACTAATCTGTGACTTGGAGATCTGAAATCTGGGAATTGGGAATCGATCTATTGTAAAAATCTCACGCATATTTCGTGATATAAAAATCGTATAAAAGTTACTGAAAGTGGTGTCAGGATCACAAATTTCAGGAGTATTTTATTTCCCATAAAATTATCCATAAAAATTATCCAAAGAAAGCCCGATAAAAAGGTCAGTAATAGTTGCATTTATCTCTTTAATTATTTAATCTCTTTAATTTCAATTTGTTCCCAATAGTAATGAATTTCACAAATAATTATTGATATTTGTTTTGAGCGGGTAGGCTTAACCACCCATACAAAATCATGCTGAAATTAGTTGCTCAGCTGCTAATCTCATGTATTTGAGGTAATTGGTGTTTGTATTTAATCATAATAATATAAATAATGTAAATTCTTGTTCTTTTAAAATGTAAAGGTACCATAATTTGATGAATGTTCAATAGGTCATGTTTGATATTTTTTCTTTGTAACCTAGTTGTCAGATTTAATTGTATGAAGAACAATAATGTATATGGGTTCCTTCTGAACCGCATAGACCACCCACAGTGAGTCCATGACTATGATAATGTAGCATTTTATGATATGTAACAGGGCAAAAAGGTACCGGGAGGTAGTTATACCTGAAAGCCCCGGCCCTACAAATTTCTGTAAGAAAAATAAATACAATATCCTTGGAGAAAACTATATAAAAGTTAAGAAGAATAGCTGCAAAATATTAAAAGAAGAGTTAAAATCGAGTGTCTGGACCCAGTCTCAAGGAAGGTATTCAGTACTAACCACCGGGGGATGGGAATTTAGCATTAGAATACATGTTATTTCTTAGATTTTAGAATTACCATAATAAATACTTTATTTCAATACCCTGATCAACTATTGTTGTTAAATATCCTTGCCGAGATTGATCAAACAGCACCAGAACCAACCTGCCCTTGTGTCTACTCATTAATATTTGTTATTTTAAGTACATAATAAAGTTATTCATAATAAAGTTTTTTTTTTTTTTTTTTTTTTTTTTTATTGCTAAAGTTGACAAACAAGCAGGCTGCCCACCTGATGGTAAGTGGTAACAGTCGCCTATAGTACATGTGGTTCCCACGAGATTCGCAGCAAATCTGCAAACCTCATAAGAACCACAGTGTACGTTGCCAACTTGTGACATAAGATGTAAAGCCACAGTACCCAGTAATTTCACTGCCTATCTTACCCTTCACGCCGGAACACAGCAAAGCGAACCCTGCTGTTTGGCGCGGAAATAAGTAAGACGGAGGTATCCATGCAGACGACCCTGGTACAGAGTCTACCTCCTAGAAAACAGTACACTTATTTTAATTTTAATGGTTATTTTAATTTAATTGTTAAAAGAAAACTTAAATATACATTTATCCTGTTAAAGTTGATAATTAAATCAGTCACTTTGTTATTTTGTATTATGTGTGTTTTCTTATAAATCTAGTTGGTGAGTAAGAGTATTATTACATTACAATTTGTTGGTTGTCGGTGGCTTCTGACTATGTCTTTTACCTCTTTTATATACTGCTGATCGAGCTGAGACACGATGTAATAGAATTTCGTTGTATCATCCTTAATTGCAGAAATATTAAACTGTGCTTCGGCTTGCACAAACCATACTTCCGGGTCGTCTGCCCAAGATGGCGGCAAGCGGACTGCCACGCGGTGCAACTCGGCGCCTACCGACGACGGGCGGATCGGCTCCGCGGCGCTGCCCGCCGCGTCTACATAACGCACGTTAACATCGTCCTCGTCCATACTCGTATTTCTCGCGAATCCGATAATGAAATAAAACGCGAACTCGGGATCACCACTATGGTATTCGTATCGGGGCTTAGGTGCGTTGCGAGCGCAGTGATAAGCCAGAATATCAAATAATACTATATATTTCATACGAGCTACAAAATTCGGTATTTAATTATACGGCGCGACAGCATGAACGAGCGCGGGTGTGCTTGCTTCGTCGCGTCGGAAATCGCACTCCTGAGCAGTTGTTGCCAACAAGGTGAATCTAAAACTTGCTAAACTGATGTTAAAATTTTGCCAAAATTATGCTAATTGCTTTATAATATTGCCAGAAAATAAAGCTAACATTTTTCAATGTCAAATACAACGTCATTTAATTTTAATTTTATTAATCAACAAAATTTTGATTATTCTACGTTTTAATCGACTATGTTACTAAATAAAATGTTAATATCTTCGTCTTCATCGGCAGGCTCGGCAGCTGATGTGCATGTAGACGTGGAAGCCTTATTCTCAAGACTATAACTCTCCTTGGTACCTATAGAGCGCAGTACGTTATCCGAACTGTGTAAGAATAGTAGCATTCCCCTGCCCTCTTTAGGCCGAATCTGACGTATAGAATGGCATTTAAAGTTTTTATCGACAAACGGCGAAATTAGTTTTGACTATATTCATTTGGCTGAAACGCGTTCAATTTCTGCGTTGGAATGAGGTAGTGATAATAATGATATTGCTAACTGAGATAAATCTGCAAAGGGGTTATTACCAGCTGCATCTTTGTAATCAATTACTTCATTCCAGAATTCTACAGTGGAAGATGTGCGTTCCCATTTAATGTGCACTATGGTTCTCCATTGAGACATGAGCCTATCCATTGTAGCTGCATCCACTCGGAATTCTTGGGCTTGGCATCTCTCGTTCGGAAGCCTGCATTAAAATATCGTTATCGACTAAGTAATTTCGACGCCAGCGCTTCAGTTGTTGGAATCCCGAACTACAAATCCATAGGCGTCTCTCGGCCTCAGCTTCCAGATAGAAATGAGCCTTCTTGGACCGTCTGTCTTCGTTGGGATGCCCTATCTAACTATAAAAGAAGTACATCAACAATAAAAAAACAAATGATAATTACAGTATATTTTATATATATTTTTGAAGTATTTGGACTTAAAAAAGGAAAGTAAACTTGTTATTCATAATTATTTTATATGCCAAAAAATATGCTATTTGCTAAATAACTTATAAAAATGCTAAACAACATAAAAATATGCCAAATCTAGCATAAAATTTGCTAAATTGGCAACACTGCGCCGGAGTGAGCTCCTGCTGGCTCGCGTCCCCCCGCGTGCCGCCCTCCGCGGTGGCCCGCTGGTCTTGACGGAGAGGGGGATGTGTTGCCACAGGTGTTTTAATTTCGCAAATTAATTCATCGTCATCAATATGATCATCTGAGGTGCCTGTAGTACTGTTTTTATCAATTTTGTTGTAACAGATGATAAAGATTGAGATTCTTGACATACATTATTATCTTTGCCAGATTCTGACTGATTGCGAAAAAATGTCAATTTTGGAAGTGCATCTGTTTTTTTCTTCTTCATGCCTGTTGCGTTTTTGTGCGCCACTGAGATGATGTCGTTTCATTTTTGTTAGGACTTTAAATGAAAGATGTTCTCCCACAACCGTTTATTTGAAGACTATTATAACTGGCAATTGGTCAGCACAAGATGTCGAGATCACACAGGAAGAGAGAGAGTCTTACAAAATGGCGGAATATACACTTATGACAAGAAGTGTTGCCAATCTTAAAATATTTGTATTGTATCGTTCACACCACCCCCAATAAAATATTTTAAACAAAAATAATATAACTTCTCTTTAAGGAATAACACAACTTGACCTTAACAAAATATCTTTCCCTTAATTATTAAACTGACACTAATTATTAAACAATCTATGCCTTAATTTCTTAAATACAATTCCTCCTAAAAGCCTTAGTAAGTATGTCTGCTAGTGGATCTCCAGTATTAATATAATTTAAGTTAATAAATCCCATTTCTAACTTTTCAAAAACAAAAGATTGTTTTATTCCTAGGTGCTTAACTCTAGTATTACCCGTTGCCATTTGTGCCATTTTAATAGTGACTGATTATCCTCAAATATCTCAATAATTTGCACAATCCCAAATGTTGAAAGAATATCTCTAAGCCAACAAAGCTTCACTTGTCGCTGAACACAAAGCTATAAACTCTGCTTCTGTAGAAGATAGAGAGACGGTACATTGTTTCTTAGAAAACATATAACAGAACATCCAAACACTTTAAATATACAACCTGTGGTTGATTTATAATCACTGCCCCCTCCCCAGTCACTATCAACATAGCACATTACATAATAATAATAATAATAACACTTTATTGCACATAAACATAAAATACAAAAAAAAAATATGTTTAACAAATATAAGACGACAATTAGGCGGCCTTATTGCTAAAAAGCAATCTCTTCCAGGCAACCAAGGGGGAAAAAATACATTAATAGAATATTCAAACAGGGGAAGGGTGCAAAAATAAAAGTAGGGAATGTTTGTGTGATACGGAAAGGACAAGAATAGGCATAATAGCAACTAAGCTAAGGATTTGAGGACAGGAAATAAGAATAGACAAGGTTTTTAAATGACTCCAGCGTTCGTGCTCTCCTAATTCTCTCTGGCAGGGAGTTCCATAAACGGACTGCGGAACAAGGAAAAGAATGTTGCAGAAAACGAGTAGTGTGGTGCGGAATATTGAGTGACAAATCGAAATTAGATCGTAAAGTACGACATGAAGTAGAGGAGCTAAAGGTGAAAAGAGATTTAAGATAAGGTGGAGATAATGGATTAAATAAAAATATTATAAAGAAGGGTCAAAATATGCAGGTCTCTACGCTCGAATCGGGAGCCAGTTGAGTTGAACACGATAGAAAGAAACATGGTCAAATTTTCGTAAATTATATATAAATCTAATAGCTACGTTTTGTAGACGCTCCAGCTTGTCAAGAAGCTCCTCGGAAAGATCCAGCCAGGCGACATCAGCATAATCCAAAGTGAAAGTAAAAGTGACTGCGCTAAGGTAATTTTAGTTTGTATTGGGAGAAAGTGGCGTAATCTGTTGAGTGATCCATTCGCAGCAAACAGTTTTTTGCGAACTGCCTCAACCTGCATACGCCATGAAAGGCACTGATCGAAAACCACGCCTAGATTTTTCACACTATTGCTAAAAGGAACTGTAGCATCGCCGAATACAATAGCTGGTAAATAACTGTAGTTTATTACATTACATTTTCTTCTTTATCTCTATAGTACAATAAACTTAATTCAGATGTTCCTTTTAAATATCTTAAAATATTTAATAAAAGTTTATACAATAACTCAGATGCACAACCTTGATATCTACTCAAAATATTTACAACTGCACAAATATCTGGCCTTGTACCCATAGCAAGGTACATCAAGCTCCCTATTAATTTTCACTTACACTTACACTTTTTCTCAATACAAGGACTCTCTGAATTATTTCTTTTAAGAATATGAAAATTATAGTTTTTATCAATTGGTAATGACAATATCTTACAATTAGTCATATTATATGTATGTAACAATTTACTAATGTATTCTCTCTGTGAAATAGTAGTACACCCATTAATCAAATCCTGTTTCGTTTCTATGCCCAAAAATTTACTTATAGTTCCCATTTCTTTCATTTTAAACTTTCTACACAATACATCTGTCAATTCTGACATTTGTTCTTTACAATTACCAAAATAAAGAATATCATCCACATACAATAATAAAAATGTCTTCTTATCATCTACATACTTGGAATACAAACAAATATCTTTATTAGATTGTACATAACCTAGTGACAACATAACATTTGAGAAAGTTTCATTCCAATACTTAGGTGCGCGTTTCAAACCATATATAGATTTGTTTAATTTTACAACAACTGACCCTTCTGGCATAATCATATATGAGTCGTATGAAATCAAAGTCGGCAATGTAGGTTGCTGGGTGAAAATGAGATAAATATATGGCAGCACTGAAAATTCAAATGTTTACCAATTCTTTAGTCGCTTGAAAATCATATACGGCCATAAATCTTTCAAAATCGCGTTAGAAACTGATTTTGGGATCAAAACCGACATCGACTGGTCTTTAAAACCATAATCGGCAATCTTTCGCTGTCAATCAATCAGAGGTCTTGTAGAAATGGGGTTTCAAAATGGCGGATTCTGTTAATTACATAGAAGATTGTCGCACGTGTTTTGTTGAATTATTTGTTTTTCTTAACTAAATTAAAATAACGATCTCAATGGAGGTTAACCCAACACCGGATAAAAACAATAGAGCAAGAAAAAGGAGCAGAAACCCTGAGAAATGGAAAAAAAACGTGTTGAAAAAACAAAGGTAAGTACAACAGTAAACTTACATTATTTTATGCTAGGGCTGCGTGCTGCGTGTTATTTTTTTTTCATATAGTTGAAATAGGTTTAAATGTATCTACTAACTTAATGTTATTAATTACATTCTGTAAAAATGAACTTATACCTAAAGTAACATGATACTAATATTATGCACTTATATGAATATACCTACTAATAGTGAATATTAATTTTTCTCAGTTTAGCCTCTGATTGGCAGGTATAAATGCCTATACGCATTAAGTCCGGTAATTTGTAACATATTTTTATTGCATTAAGGTGTAAATAAATAAATATAAGCAACAGATATCAGTCATACTTACTCGCCGCTGAACGTTGTTGCGATTTCGAAATTCTCTATTTCCATCTTCACTTTCCATCAGGTGAGATTGTGGACAAATGCGGGCCTCAGGCATAAAAAGGTTTTTCTTTATTTTATGAATGAATCACGTGACACGTCACGATCTGCCCAATTCGACGATCGGCCCACGACATAAATATCTTTTATTTCACTTTATTAGTTTATAGGCGTGCTAATTTTATATGAAATTTAAATAAATCCATAACTATTTAATAAAGCAACTCTGTCATGCCTAAAATGTTTTGCCGATTTGAAACATACTAAATGTTTCTTAAGAGAACGTAGAGAAATGCCGCAAGTCTAGTATTAAAAGTCTGGTTGTTTTTTATTTATTAACACCTAAACCCTTGAAGCTTTTTGCTTCAGGTATGCAGCAAAATACTTACCACAACGCATTTGTAACCATGACACACCATCGTTTCAATGCTGTAAACTGACAATATCTGATTTGCTAAGAATACATAACAATTTTTATTCTCATTCAAGCAAGAAAGAACAAGATGCTATTATCTTAAAATTTTGCACAATTACAGCATCAAATAAAAATTCGAAAAATCAACATAAATATAAAGGAAAAAAACAAACAATAATTAAATATGCAGTAATTGCTCATAAGAGAAGAATACCTGTTTGTCAAAAATTTTTCTTACATATCTTCGGTATCACAAAGCACAGAGTGGCATTTGTCATGCAAAAGTTTTATCACAGTGGAGAAGTCGGCACGGAACACCGTGGAGATGATCGCAAATCAGTGAAGTACGTCGAGAGGAAACAGTCTGTGCATAACTTCATTGAAAACTAAAATGTGTAGAGTCCATTATTGTCGCAAGTCCAAGACAGCTGAACGAAAGTATTTGCCATCTGAATTAAACATTTCTAAATTATACAGGATGTACGTAGAAAGTGAATTTGTTCTTCCAAAAGTAAAGCAATCATACTTTCGCCGTATTTTCAATAATACGTATAATATTGGATTCGGAACCCCAAAAACTGACGTGTGTTCGACGTGCTTGGAATTGATCGAAAAAATTAAAATAGAAGCTCTTTTTACTCTACTCTGGCTAGGAAAGAATATTCTGTAACCCTTAGTATGATGATAACCTACAAAGATCCCTTGCTCACCTTTTACATCCCATTTCAATCTCTTTACTTTCGGTATGTGCACAAATACTTCATTCCCAAAAACATACTTTAATTCTACAATACTAAACTTTTTACCAAACAAACTTTTCATAAGGAGTTTCACCATCTATCCTACTCTTGCCTGTCCTATTGAAGATATATACAGCATTATTAATAGCCTCAGCCCATAGTTCCTTAGGCAGATTTTTAGCACTTAGCATAGACCTCGCTGCTTCCACTAATGTCCTTATCTCCCTCTCAGCTTTACCGTTCTGCTGAGGAGTGTATTCTATACTTGTCTGATGAACAATACCCTTCTGAAGCAATATATTGTTTATTTCTGAATTAGTAAAATTCTGTTCCATTATCGGTACGAATAATTTTTAACTTAAACTCTGTCTGTCTTTCACACCAATTAATAAACTGTTTGATTTTTGTAGAAACTTCACTTTTATTTTTATAAAATAATGAATCTGAAATTTTGTGAAATCATCCTTTAAAATAAGAAGATTCTACTACCCCAACACTCTCTCCACTTCCATAGGTCCACAAATATCTCCATGAACTAATTCAAGAGGTTTAGAGGTACACCTATTACTCTCTGTAAATAGTAGTTTTGTGAATTTTACCCTGTAAGCATGCTATACACTGTTCCTTGTCAATTTTAAATTTAATATTATTATCTGTCAACACCTTTTTAATATATTCCAAATTTTGATGACCTAATCTCTCATGCCACTCAGACAACAATGACATAGCAACTACACTTATTATTCATATACTCATCATATAATACATTAACACATAGGACTTGTAGGAAATAAATAAACGTTGAAGATCAGATTAACACGGTATTTATTATAATAAATGCATACAAGAACAATGTCGCGGCCGGCACAATTCTACGGAGACAAGACAGCTGTCAGTCAAAGCGTTTTTTTTACTTGAATCTTTTAAACATTTTTATGAAGGTTGGTTTGTGGTCACTATTCCAACACCCTCCCTTGAGCGCAAACCCATTGCTGTACTAAGAAATTCAAGTTTCGGTCGCGGCAATCCTTTCGTCAGAGCATCAGCCACCATCCCTTCGGTACTTTTATATTTGACACATATCAGCTTGGCAGCAATTTTTTCCCCGCACAAAATGGTGGCGAACGTCAATGTGCTTGCTACGTGCTCGATAAACGTCAGAACCTGAAAGATTAATGGCACTCTGATTATCGCAGAAAATTATTAACGGTGAATCTGTTAAGTTATGCCAAATTCATCTTCGAGTTGCTTGAACCACATTGCTTCTTGAGTAGCACTAGCCAATGACATGTACTCGGCCTCAGTGCTGGATAACGCTATCGTAGTTTGCTTCTTCGAGTTCCAGCTTATTGAGGCCCCTTGAAACTTAAAAAGATACCCAGTGCATGATCTTCTGTCTTCGGAGTCACTAGCCCAGTCGGCGTCACAGTAACCAATAATGCCATAGCTGTCCTTTTTTAAAGGTAAGTTTCTTATCTATTGTACCTTTAAATAACGGAAAATCCTCTTTACTGCAATCCAATGTTGTTTTGTATGGCTTTGTAAAAATCTACTGACAGAATTGACAGCGTAGGATATGTCAGGGCGTGTTCCTTGAGACAAATACAATAAACACCCGACAGCTTCTTGATAGGGCACATCACATATTTTTTCGCCATCAGACTTAGCTTTTAATAGCGTAGTTCCTGGTTCAAACGGAGTCGGCACTGGCTTACAATCATGCATACCAAACATCTGTAATATCTTTTCTATGTAATGATTGATCAACAGTTATTTCGTCTGGTGCAATTTGAGTGATTTTAAGTCCAATACAGTGTTTAGTTAATCCTAAATCTTTCATTTTGCACTTTTCGCATATTTTCTCTTTTATCAACCTTACAGATTGCTCATTATTATAAAAATAAAGCAGATCATCTACATATGTTGTAATAATAAAATATCTTCATCATTTACTATTCTGTAATATATACAAGGATCCAATTTTGAACGAAATAAACCAATGTCTAATAATGTAGCGCTTAACTTTTTATTCCATTGTCGGCTTGCTTGCTTTAACCCGTATATGGCTTTATTTAGCCGACAAACTTTGCTCTCGACTTCATAACAGGGAGGCATTGACATATAAATTTCTTCATCTAATTCACTTTGAAGAAATGCTGTCACTGCGTCCATTTGACTTATTTTTAAACTGTATTTTACTGTAAGCCCAAACAAGTATCGAAGTGACGTATATCGTACTACTGGTGCGTACACTTCATTGTAGTCTATACCCTGTCTTTGCTGAAAGCCTTTTATTACAAGACGAGCCTTAAAGCGAGTAATATTACCAACATCATCTCTTTTAGTTTTAAAAACCCACTTGCATGGAATTATTTTCTTGCCTTCAGGAACATCTATTAATGTCCAAGTTTTGTTTTCAACCAAAGATTGGTATTCATCTTCCATAGCTTCTTTCCACTTATTTGCATTTTCAGAATTCAACGCTTCTTCGTGAGTTTGTGGATCATTATCAAGTAAGCTCGTTGTTACTTCTATATTTGTACAAAGATATAACTTATTTACATTATTATTTTCTTGCAGGTTACTACTACACGGTTGCCGAGGTCGGAGATTCATATTATGTCCTATTGAAGAAGAGCAGCAAGGAGCAGAACCTTTAGGCGGTAAGTATGTTTCATCATTAGGATCATCAAGTTCATCACTGTTTCCAGAGCTTTCTTCATAAAGACATTCTTCGGTACAAATCTTATTTGACTCAGACAAAGGTAGGTTAACTTTATTTTTTATTATTTATACCAATATTTTTATTTCTTCCTTTTTCATTATTTCATTTTCATTGTTTGTGTATATATTTACATTAATAACTTTATTTTTATTTACAGATTCTTCCAAGAAGACTACATTCCTACTCATCGAAACTTGTTTACTTTTCTCATCGATAAAGCGGTAACCTTTAGTACAGTCGCTATAACCTACAAAAATTAGTTCACGGACTTAGGATCAAGTTTTCGTCGTAGCTCTTTTGGTACATGCACCATGGCTTTGCATCCAAATACACGCATATGACTCAGATCCGGCTTAGAGCCAGTCCACATTTGCTCTGGTGTTACATCTTGCAGGACACGAGATGGCGAGCGATTGACAACATATGCGGCTGTTGCTATTGCCTCCGCCCAGTACTCTTTCGGTAAGCTTGCGTTAAATAACATACATTTAGCTCGTTCAACGAGTGTGCGATTCATCCTCTCGCTCAACCCATTTTGTTCGGGAGTATACGGATTGCTTGTTTGATGCAAAATGCCAAAGTGTTTCAAATATTTATCAAAATTATTGTTCTTATATTCTTTTCCGTTATCGCTTCGTAAAATTTTTATTGTTTTTCCTAACTCATTCTCTACTCTATTTTTATATTCAACAAATTTTTCAAATACTTCCGACTTTTGTTTCAAGAAATAAACAAACTTTTCTAGAATGGTCATCTACAAATATTGCAAAGTACCTCGCACCTCCTAGAGAAGGTGTCTCCATCGGTCCACAAACGTCAGTGTGGATGAGTTCAAGTAATTCCTTTGCCCGTGAACCCTTATTCTTAAAACGTTGTCTGGTCTGTTTTGCTTCCAAACAAGAAGTACAGGTAAGATTCTCATTCACATTCGATGACAACTTCACACCTACAGTGCATTTTGTAATTTTATTTATATCGTCAAAATTTAAGTGACCCATGCGTTGATGCCATAAATATTTGTCTTCGGTCACAGATAACATGGCTTCTCCACTTAAATAGGTATTTAGTTTATATGTATCGTTAACTAGTTTTGCTTCAGCTACTACTTGTCCGGTATTATTTCTAATATGACAACCATTAGAGTTAAATTCAATTTTGCACCCGCTCTTAACTATTTTGCTGACCGATATTAAATTTGTTGACAACTCGGGAACAAATAAAACATTCTTTACTTGAATACAGTCAAAAGATCCGGTGTTATTATTTGGTACCCTTATTGTAACATTTCCACAGCATTTCACTTGCAGTTTTTTGTTGTCCGCAATTTTTATACTATTTACAGGTGGTGCTGTTTCATTTTCGAGCCAATCTCGATGCATAGTCATGTGAGCTGAAGCACCGAGTCCACATACCAGTTTGATGCATCATTTAAAATAGTGGCAGAAAAAGCAGCAGCAAACTATTTCCTTCTTTCTTATTTTTAAACCAACATTTTTTGCTTAAATGCCCATATTTATTGCAGTTGAAACACCGTGGGCCTTTTGGTTTATTCATGTTCTGTTGTTTTTGTTGGCGGGTTGTGACTTTGTTTACATTAGAATAAAAAGCTGTAGTATCTGTCGGTGCTGACTGTACCTCTTGCAGCAATTTAGTTTTAATCAGATCAGCACAAATTTTTATTCCTGAACTTTCTATGCCCATTATCATTGGCTTATATTCGTCCGGCAACCCAGCCAGCATCAGGGTTCCGAGCCATTCGTCGTCAACGCTGAACCCAATATTTCTCAATTTGTGTGCCGCAGTCATTATTTTATTTACATATTCCTCTATGTTTGCGGAAGAGCCCAGATTAGTATTAATTAGCTCTTTCAAAAGTCCTACTTTACGGAGCAGGCCCGAATCTTCGAACGCTCGTGATAAATTGTCCCATACCATCTTTGCAGTTGTGGCTTCCTGGACGTGCACATACAACTGAGGTTCAATTAACAAAATTATTTTAGACTTCGCCTTAATCTTTTTTCGGGTCAATCTTTGTTTTATCCTCAGTTACCACACATTCCCACAACTCTTCATGTTGCAAATATGCTTCCATCGCAAACCGCCATGTAGAATAGTTTTCTCTTCCATTTAATTTTACAATCGATAATATGTTTGATGACATTTTAAAATGTTATTAAAATTTTATATTATGCTGAAATAAAATAGCTGAAAGAAAATTTTATCTTTGCGCGATTTGACGTTATCGGAATGAAATTAATTTTGAATTTACTTTTACGTGATTTTTATATTTTAATTAAATAATATCAGGTAGGGACGGCCCATAACCTGTAGGAAATAAATAAACGTTGAAGATCCAGATTAACACGGTATTTATTATAATTAAATGCAAATACAAGAACAATGTCGCGGCCGGCACAATTCTACAGAGACAAGACAGCTGTCAGTCAAAGCGTTTTCTTTTACTTGAATCTTTTAAACATTTTTATGAAGGTTGGTTTGTGGTCACTATTCCAACAGACTTACCATTTAATTCCTATTGCACACACTAAATTACCTTTATATATACAGCATTTGTTATTAAACATTTTCATATAATAACCTTTTCTTATTGCAACCAACAGAAAATAAGTTTATTTAATTTAGGCACCATAAAGAACAGCATTGTAAATAACAATTTGAGTATTGTTTACCATCAAACATTTTAAGTTTTATATTACCAATTCCACTCACAAGTAAGCATCGTCCATCTCCCACAATGACATAACGATTTGAGACTTCCTTATAATTTGTAAACAGAGACCTGCTAATATGTTCACTGGCACCGCTGTCAATTAACCATTGATTACCACTTGAAATATCTGTTTCGCTACAAGATGACAAGATATGACTTATAAATGCATGACCATCACTATTCATGACATTAACACTCTTCTTTCTTTTATATTTAGGACACTCATGTTTCAAATGCCCTTCTTCATGACATATAAAACATTTTCTTTTATCATAATTATTTTTACACTGCTGCACAAAGTGACCTGATTGCCACATTTGAAGCATTTCCTTATAACTTGAATTTTTTTTTGTTGTTGAACATGAAGCGCAACATTTTTCATCACTCTTACCATTGCCTCTGGCCTTCAATCTTTCTTCCTCAACTAAAAGCCGAGCCACAAGGCATCATATACTTGTTTGTTACTTTCAACAGACTCCCATGCAGAAATAAAATGTCCATAACACTCAGGTAATGACATTAGAATTTTTGTAATTATAAACTTCTCTGAGATTTTTTCACCAGCTTGTTTCAACTGACAAGACATTTCTTGTATCTTAGACAAGAATGTAGCTAAATCTCCCCCTTCATACCTGAACTGGAAAAACTTTTGTTGCAACATTAAAGTACTAGTAGCCGATTTTGCTTCATATACACTATGTAGCTTTTTCACATCTCTTCAGAAGACTTACATTTAAAACATGAACCATCACCGCCTCAGTTAACCTTGAAACTATATTGTTTGCGCCTTCGCATCCCTGGCACAAAATTATCGGATTCTTTACCCTTTCCGGTCACAACGGAAAACAAATCCGCTCCCCTTAGTGTGACTGACACCTGGAATTTCCACACACCCAGTTTTTCTGCCCTTCCAGCTTGATCGCCGAGCCATGAATCGTGTTGCAATCCATTTTTTATACGCACCTGCAGTACCTTGGCGTACTTTTATCTCCGTACGACCACCCGGTTACCGCTTTCACCACACCGCGTGCTCGATCCCGATTCTAACCTAAGGACGCGACGCTGACAACCGCTCGTAAGCAATCTTCACCTAAACAGGGCGGCAACTGGGCCCATAACCTGTATGGACTTTAAATGAAAGATATGCGTCGCCACAACCGTTTATTTGAAGACTATTATAACTAGCAATTGGTCAGCACAAGATGTTCACCGTACGTCGATCACACAGGAAGAGAGAGAGTCTTACAAAATGGCGGAATATATACACTTATGACAAGAAGTGTTGCCAATCTTAAAATATTTGTATGTATCGTTCACAATTTTTAATGTTGATGATCAGCATCAATAACAAATATCACCTTCTTGTATACGTACGTTGCTTGCGTACCAACCTGAAATAAATTAGTTATAATTAAAAAATATATATAAACCCCTAATTTAGAATTATTAGGGTCATTATATATATTTATTAGGGGCGATAATTTTATTAGGGGGCATAAATTTATTATGACTTGTTTTCTTTCATAAAATAACGCTACTGATATTTATGTATCTTAGCGAACATATAAAATATTTATATTCGTATTTCTATTTTGTTTTACGTATGTACCTCCGCTCTGATTGTGACATTAATATACAAGCCACTTTCACTAGTACATTATTGGTTAATACTCTTCATCTGCTTATGCTTTTTTCATGCGTAGTTAGTGGTCACAATCATAGCAAGAGAATTGTCTTCATATATAAGACAGGAAATGTTGGTGAATTCCAGGGTCCGAAATTACGGCTGGCAATAGACACGCAGTACGTCGTGTACGTACGTATCCACCCGTTCCTGAACGTGTGCTTATTCGAGGGTGAGACCGAAGACCCCCCTGGCCACTCCACTAGTGCTGGAAACATACGCAGGGGAGTAATTGACCAAACTGTCTCCTACCAGAATTTATTTGAGATTGTGACCGAGGTTCCGGATTCCGACCCATCATATTAAAAATTGTGTGTGTGCAATGTGCATGGAATTAAATCTTTTATTTTAATACTCATACGCCACAGTGTAGGCAGTATAGGTTATTACAAAGTAATACAAAGTGCAAAAGACATCGAACCTTTTTGCATGAAGCCAAACATACCTAAACTTGGAAGTACATGAAATGTTATTTTTTGGTGTACAGGTCAATCGATTGAAAATATTATTTAAAACATCATTCTCATTTTAAAAAATCATTCTTTGAAAAAATGTCGTAAATGTAATACTTTCCGAGATATTTCAGTGTGAAGTTATAAAATCGAACACTCTTGACTGTGTCTTGTATTCATAACTGTTTTAAGCCGAAATGTCCAGAAACCTATAAAAAATTGCCAATGGCCATCTGCGGGGTCGACGGCTTGTGGAATAATTGGAGCATCTTTGGTCAAGTAAATCAACACCTATTTTCGTTTGATATATTGATAGTATAGTATTATTTCCGGTTTTTGGTACTTTCATCAATATTTGGCGTATGGTGCATACTTAACACTGTTATGACTGCTATGTTTCTCTTTGGCACGTATTAGGATATAGTTATATCTTTGGTAAATCCAAAAACAGTTGAATCTATGCATCGCTCGCGAGCAGGCAAATATTCTGGGGGAATTTCTCGCAGATTTTTTTTAGTGTACCCACAAGTGTCAACTGTTTCCGTTTCAACATGTCTATCAGTTGCACAGAAGTGAACCAATTATCAGTTGTGACATTTCGGTTAGTTCCTTCAATCGCTGCCTGGGTTGGCTTTTTCAATTGCTGGTATTCAGCTATTAAATTCAGGCCATCTGAGTCTTTACCTAAGTAAATATAGGTATTCAGGAGATACCCAGATTTTTTATACCATATTTGGCCGGCTTTTTTGGCATATACTCGTACATTCTAAATTTACATTTACCTCGAAATCCGAGTAACATTTCATAGTACAGCGTGCATAACAATTTCATTCAACATTTGGTCAGTGAAGAATTGCATCCAAATATCCATTGGAGTAGAATAAATTTTGAGTAATATTTTTGGTAAGCAGATTGTATATGTCACCGGAAAATAACAAGACTCGTAAGTTGATCAATTTTCTAGGTAGTTAATCAACTCTCGGAAAATAATAAACGGCAGTTGAAATGTACTATTTAACGCATTGAATTTTAGCTAATTCATCAACTTACGGTACTTAGCCGTAATTTAGTAATTAACTATATTGCTACAAGTAAAATCATCCACAAATGGACCAATCGTTGCCCAGTGTACTATTTGACGGTACACTATTATCCGTCATTTAATACACTTTTCTATGATTGGTCGACAGCATTCATTATAAGCATTTAGCAAGTGTTTATTCATAGAGTTACAAACACTTAGATATCTTGTTTTAATATTTATATTTTCGATATAGGAATATTAAAGATCGTCTATGCTAGACGAACTTATCAACAATGTATTTCCAAAAAATATTTCTAACTACAAAAATAATGAAGGGTTGAGTGAGCGGGCAATTTTAGCGGCTGCAATGATGCCACCAACTATCCAATTGAAGTTTCAAACTCTTTAGACGTGCCTGACTTACCACTGCACAATTTACGCCTAAAGGTTGGTTCCGTAGTAATCATGCTTCGAAACATAAACCAACGAAAACTGTGCAACGGTACGCGTTTGGTGGTTAGGAAATTAATGAACAATGTAATTTACGCTACGATAATAATAGAAAAATTCAAAGGTGAGGAAGTTCTCATTCCGAGGATACCGATGATCCCAACCGATATGCCGTTTGAATTGAAAGGACTGCAATTTCCGATAATTATTTAATTTAATTTCCGATGTAAATTATTTTTTTGTATTTTTTCCAATTAAAAAAAAAGTCTGCTTATTTATAGCTATTAAGGCGGAACAAAGTTCGCCGGGTCAGCTAGTAGTTAAATAAATGAAAAATGTTTAAAAATATATTGGAGCTCAGAGTTTTATTATTGTAAGTTATATTAATAATAAGTATTAAATCAGTTTAATCAGTCAGTACAATCAGTCTGAATATCTAATATTTGTATTCGTATTTTACTTATTACTACATGTTAATGATTTATGACATCTAGAGTTACACAAAACTTTGGCTTTTTTGCAATTACACCTGTTACTTACACATTGTTTATTTTTAAAGTCTTTGCAATTGCATTGTTTTATTCCTTGCCCACCGAATGACGAACATTTTGCTGCTATGGTTCTCAATGGCAATGTTATCTGTAAAGAATGAAAATGGTTTCAAATGAAACAACAAACACAAAATGTCAGAGTTGGATTTTTGTCTTGAATTTCTGAAATTGAAAATTACTACTACATAATATTCTTACCTGTGGAATATCACCAGATATAATGGTATTTGGTGAAGAGAGGACAGCGTTTCTTGGAATCCAGTCACTAATAATTCCAAAAGGAGTGCCAACTCTGAACAGTTCATTCCTTTTTTCTAAAATTTGCCTGCTATATTTTTACTGTCCAGAGGCCCTCTATCTACTTTAGGCACTTCAACAAGCACTGTAGTTCCTATATCAATATCTTTAAATTTCTTAGACGACAAAGCTATCATTTTGTCTGCGGCTCTCTTTAAATTTTGGTATGACTCTCTTCTCTCTCGTGAAATGCTATTTTCATTTGCACACAAATTGCAGATCAGTTGCCAGCTACTACCTTCGTCTTCACTCGACACTCCACACATTACATGAATCATGCCATTACATCTTTGACATCTAATTGTTCCCGATGTTTCTAGATTACAAATGTGGCATAACGAATTACTTGGGTTTTCAGCTATTTCAGTAGAAATTATGTGACTGTTATTTGGAATAGTGATTTCACTATCAACAACCGGTATTTTTTCTTTTTCATTTGTCTCGGATATGTTTATATTAGTGTTTGATATTGTTATTTCTTCAGTAATTACAGAAGTATTAAGTGTATCATGAAAAGAGACTATGGCTTGGTCTAAAATTATGATCTCGCTGTTGCCGGTGGGGATGGGTGCATTTTCAGACTCATTCATTTTGAGAATCTCTGGATGAATGGCATTAATTGTTGTGTGTGTATTTAGTGGTAAATTAAAGTTGTTTGATGCAATGAGTTGTATCTCATTATCGTCTTTTGCAACTTCATATTGTTTATCAGACTTACGTGTATCAATATTGTGTAAATTAACATTTTCTTTGTTAGCGCCCTCTAAAAATCTCTCTAGGTCCTCTTCAGTTTCCAGTTTAGTTATTATGTTTTTAGATAAATGAGAGGAAGTAAGACCACTTCTTGGGTCATCCCCAAACAAGGCTTTGAACGGTGTTCTCTGAATGGTTGAATGAAATGACGAATTTTTGTGAAATTGAGCAAAGTAACACCCTATCGACCAGTTGGTAGAATTGTTATCTACCATCCATGCCCGTATCATATTTTTCACGTCCTGATTTGAGCGTTCTATACTTCCTTGGCTTTGCGGGTATCTCGGTCGCCCATTAATAATTTTACACGATGGCCATAAACTTACAATTTCTTTTAACACCGCTGCTGTAAACTCACGCCCGTTATCGCTCTGGAGGATATTGGGGCAGCCAACTTCCAAAAATATTTTGAGTATCTCGATCGCTACTTCTTTCGCTTCTTTGCTTTTTAAAGGTCGCAAAAAACAAAATTTGGTCAAATGATCTTGGTATTGCAAAAGCCATTTGTAATCATTATCAGGCGAGGATTGAAAGTCTACAAGGTCGACTTGTCCTCTCCTATTAAAATCGTCAGAAATCAATGGTTTTACGACTATGCCACGCTTGGAAAACTTTTCTTCGAAAGACATGTTTTACACAGCTTGAGAAAAATATTTATGGCCCATATTGGCACTAAACACTTATCTTTCAGGGCATAAATAATTTTGTCCCGCCGTCCATGGCCAGTCTCAACGTGGGCATCATATATTCGCTGGTAGAATTCAGTGTTAGGAACAATCCGTATCGTTGGATCAGAATGAGATTTCCTTTTTAATATTAAAAACTTTTTCGTCACCAATATTCATTATATCATATTTTTTTGCATAATAATATTGCTTATCAGATGGTCGCTTACCTAAAGTTTTAGCAAGATTGTATTCTTCTATCATTTGGATAACATTTTGGATTTTTTCACTTGTCCACTGAGTTTTTTTTATTTTCTGTACTTAGCCCACTGTAGTACTTTTGTAACTCTGCATCAAAGTGTTCTCGATCAACAAAACTAGTATTGCTCACAAATTGTTCGTTTATTTCTACCACTACAGACTCCATTTCACTCGTCATAAATAAAACGACGCGTTATAATAAGAATTATTATCAAACAAAACAACAATTGTTAATTTTACTACTGTAAATAAAGAAAAATAAGTACGGACTAGATAGATTTGTTTACGTTGAAGCCGGTAATGGCGGCGGCCGGGTGGCGGGGAGCGGTATAAAATCACGTGAGTCTTTTCACCAATCAACGTACACCTTGCCTTTGTCGGATGATTCAACGGCAAGACGCCGTAAGTTAATCTATTTACTAAAATTCAATGCGTTAAATAGTACATTTAAAATGCCGTTTATTATTTTCCGAGAGTTGATTAACTACCTAGAAAATTGATCAACTTACGAGTCTTGTTATTTTCCGGTGACATATACACTCCTTTTCCCATATTATATTATGTTGTAATGTTCTTGGATCGTAAGTAAGGCGGTGTAGACGACCATCGAAATCGATTCTACTAAAAATAATTCAACAAGAGATTGCAGCTGGGATAGTGGTACCTCGTCATCTGAAGAATCTTGCTGGTCTTTAGGTAAAACCGGAACCGGGGACGGAGTTTGAAGCGCTGTATATATATTTCGTTGCAAAAAAGAAGGAAGTTCTCCTTGACCCTCGATAGCAGAATCCGATTCACAGCTTCCCTCTGGCATATTCTGGGGGTCCACATCCGACCCAACATCACTATATTCATCATTAGGAAGGTCATCCTCCTCTGAAATTCCTACTCTAACCACTTTTCAATACGCGCGTCTTGAGAAGTCATTTTTACTAAAATAAAAACAATAACTATCACAAAAATCACGTAACCGCCTACCCCCCGTCTCAGAGGCGGTCGGTGATAGATTTTTATTTACAAAAGCCAATGCAAACACATCCGAACCTGTCGAGCGCGTACGCAGTACTGGAGCGCGCGGGGAAAGGTATAAGAACACGCAAGATTGTAGGATGAGCACACGTCGAATTATTTACGATTTTAAATTTCAAGGTATCTGGGAGACAGGGGTAGGTGGTTAAGGGTAAAAATTGAAAGTCCCAAAAATCAATCCAGAGGCTGTCGCAGCATGCACAGACCAAAATAAGAAATGGGACTCCATCATAAGTCTAGACAAAAAATTATAAATGCAAGTCTATCAGGTATTATGTCAGTAAGTTGTATTATCTCAGTGTTGACCTCGGTTAGTACTTGGTGCACCAAGTACTAACCGAGGTCAACACTCAAGAGCTGAAATTAGAATTGCTTGACAAGTTAAACTGCTCTGCTAAAATATTAACGGGTATATCATGGTCATTTATGAAAACTTTTCCAAAACCTCTAAGGTTTGGCAAGTTGATTCCATACATAAAATCATTAAATATGTCTTTGGCTGCACTTTCTTTAATCAACGTGCAACTACTTCCCAGATCTACGAATGCATGCTTGGAATTTCCTTCAACCTCAATATTTTTGTAATACTTATTCGATTCACTTTCGTTTGATTGAATTCGAACAGCGTTGATTTTATCCCGCAATTGAATACACATAATTGCCTTATCACTGGATGGAGCCGTAATTGATAACAAATTTTTGTTATTTGCACCAGTTGTG